>JALPQI010020423.1:0-17457 GCA_025490895.1 Thaumatotibia leucotreta | reverse complement strand
AGTAGATTTTTTTTTTCTCTCTCTTGATAATGTCTGACGATTCGAAAATGCTTATTAATAAGCTTACTTGAATAAAGAATAGTTTGACTTTAACTTTGACAAACGCAAAATACCAACCCGTCGTTTTTTGGTATTTTGGGCAGTGGGCGGCGCACATTGCACGTAGAACCGATGACCGTTGGGCGGAAAGATTCTCGAGTGGCGGCCACGTACCGGAAGGCGCAGCGTGGATACACAAGGTGGACTGATGACCTGGCGAAGGTCGCAAGAGTCCGCTGGATGCGGGTAGCGCAGGATCGGCTATTGTGGCAATCTTTGGAGAGGTCTATACTCAGCAGTGGACGTCTTTCGGTTCATATGATGATGTCATCATCATCATATGAACCGAAAGACGTCGTCTCATCTTCATAGATGACGCCTGGATGATCCTGCTGCATGCATTAGAGCATATTCATAAAGACACGAACATTGCAATCATATAAGCAATTCTCCCTGATACAGTCAAAGGCAAAATAAAGTGTACATAAAAATGCTCAAAAATAATATATGTCCCAGCGCACATTAATATGTGTGATGTAATAAAAACGTCGTATCATATTTATATGAGAATTCTTTCGAAACACATTATTGCGATTGACTGTACAAGACTACGCTTAAGTGAATCGAATTAGTTAACAGGGTAAAAAACTGAAGACAAGCGTCAATAATTTATCATATTTTACGATAAGTCTATCTATAGTTATTCTGTATGGTTAGCACATGATTGGCGCGACAGTAATTCGCCGCGAGATAGTCTATCCGTCCCTCTATTTTTAATATAGCTAGTGAAGGACGGGAGATCTATCTCGCGGCGACATACTGTCGCACCAATCATGTGCTAAGCCTGCAGATCTGAGTAATCTCGTGTCTGTTACCTAACATCGATTTCCGAGTTCATCTTTCTATAAACGAGGACTGAATGCTTCCTCAGTTTTGTAAGTAAAAAGTCAAAGGTAACGTAAAAAAACTCTTGTGCTTTTTCTGTTATTTATTAAATTTTATAAAACTGTATTAACAATCACATAGCATTTCCCTAATTGGCTTAGAAATTTCATTTCAAAAGTACAAAAAAAATGTAAATAAAATAATATAAGTAAAGTAGTAATTGGCTCAAAATCAGGTAAGGCGACTAAAAAAAGGGACACTACCCTTGATCCGGACAACGTTAACAATGTCTCAAATACATAGATATACATTAACTTAAAAATAGCGAAAAAACTAAAAAATCAAAGTGATATCGCCTTTTCGTTATTTAATTGTAAAATGTAATTCTTTGTTAACGGTGTCTGTTCGGGTACAAACGAAACAGCTTTCAAGAAATCGATCGTGTTTATCGAAAACATAATAAATATGCAGCCTCTTTGTGTACGTAGATACTTATACATTGTGCATCAAGGGAGGTAAGTACGGAATTACTAACGAGAGTGTTAGAAGGGCTTTTATGACTTGAGTTAGTATTCCGCTTACCTACCATAATGCATACAATGTTTTTCATCACACTTGCCCACAAAAAAATAAGTTTTAAGACATAATATTATTAAATGACGTACTGACATTTCTATTACTCCCTAGGGAATATCACTTTTCTATTACTCCCGCTACGCGCGCAAGCAATGGCGCAAGACAGCAAGTGCGATGAAAAAGCACATTACTTAAAATCTCAGATACATTAATCTGTTGGTACGGCAGACGTTTGTTTAAGGTTGTTAAAAAGCGCTTGATTTAACACGTTCGACGCGGGTGACACAGCGTCTGTGATCAGAAAATTCTTGGCATAGGAGTTCTAATAAGAATATTTCGATCAGTACTTATAGTATTATCATTTAGTGAAATAGTACCGGGGTCGAACGTATAATAATATTTTCTTCGGTTACGAATTACACATTAAATAAAACTATGAAAACGGATAAAGTCGCGTATATTAACTAACTTCATTCCAACGTTTCGAACACTTTACAGGGTTCGTGGTCTGGCGGTCATCCTAAAGTTAGTTAATATGCTCGAGTTTATCCGTTTTCATAGTTTTATTTCTGAATAATCCATTTATTTTCTATTTAGGTAAATAACCTTTGTTGCAAAATTTGTGGACTTGATGTCTGAAGGGCTTTTTGGATATGTAGCCCAGATATTATATACGTATATTAATGTGTTTCATAGGCATTACAATTTAAATGGCTATTCGTTGTAAAACTGATTGACTAACTTAAAATGAACAAAATGGAAGATTAAAAGTTTAATGTATTCTAATTGGAACGAAAGCAAAAAAAATGATACAGTTCAGATAAAGGCCTGTAACGAAAACAAAATGTAACGTCAAAATTTTAGTGTTACATAGTTAAATTTTGTGAAACAACTTTTGGTAGTGAAAAAAGGCGACAAATTCAAATTATCTATGAGCAATCAAAAATACGCACGTCGCACTTACATTTTTTAAATTTGTAGCGTTTTTCTACTGCCAAACCTTTTTAAACAGAGTAGGTATATCATACAATTAGTATGACTAACTTTCACACCATTGACGCGATCATGATTTTTTTTATTACGGCCTTAACTATGTATTTGTTTTTTTTGCAATCGACCCTTTAACATAACGTATAATAACTTATATAACAATTATTTGGTAATGACAGCATTCTTAACTAATGCCAGGTACGTATATTAAGATGATCCAATTATATTGCTTTAGAAGTAAATAAGTATCACAATTGGTTATGTATATTTCTCTGTGGATCATCTTAATACCTGTATGAGCAATAAAATACAAATAACAAGTAAATAAACAGCATTAAAATCCATTACAAATCAAAGTAGCAAAATATTAAGTATATTGGAACCAAGACCTACAAAAAACCGAAGTAAAATGTGGATGGATTCATGTAACTATTTAGTATTATGTAACTATTTAGAACCCTCATTTAAAGCAGTTGCTTCGGTTTGATGAATTGGTTTAGAAATAGGGATTGTATTATGGGTTGTAAATTATTATCTAACGGCAACAGGCTTCAGGTACGGAGATTACCAGTTGATAATGATCGAGACACAAAATACAAACAAAATCCAGAATACTTAACCAGTAATGTGGGAATAATGTCTTTCAGACATGTTGATAATATAATATTATTAATTTGAATAATTTGTTTGACAAAAATGACTACATTGTTGCAAGACCAGTGATTTAGAGCTGCCGAAAATTAATTGAGCATAGCATGCCTCTACCCGCCGACATATTAAAAGACAATAAAGACATTCTTTTATTAACTGGAATGCATACCATTACAAAAAGAGGCATATTTGCATTTGGTTTGTATGATTGAGGCAAAACCAATTATATTACTACTTACAGTACTTACATACTCGTATACCATCACAGTTGATTTTAATCCCGTTGGCTTCCTGTTGGCGGGCAGACTGGCTAGATGGTATATAAGTACCCACTATTTTATTAAATAATTAATATCGAACTTAATATATTATAACTATAGATACGTACTGAAAATATGACCAAGAAAAAAAGACTATAAAATTATAAAAATTGTTTGTCCTTTAACATAAAGACGAAAATTTCATAAGTAGTGTTTTCTAACTTAGCAAATCTTTTATAAATAAGTCTTTTCTAACTTATCCTGTCAAAGCGTCCATACGGCCAGCGAAAATGTGGTTTTGACTGAAAAAGATACGGATATAGACAAAGTACGTTTATCCGGCAGAGAATATCTATTATCCACGTCAACCTTATTTTAATAGCGCGTTTCAACTACACTGGGTTTACATTTCCAAATGTGGTAGAGCTATTTCTTCACCGACTGTACTGTATACTAATGTAAATGTATACTAGATGATTTAATAAATATACTTTGGTTTAATTATGATGATCTTATTTACAATTGCATTTAGTAGGTACCTACCATATATAAAGAACTAAAATAAATATAAAATAAAAAATACAGGGTGGAAAAAACGAAAGCCACATGAATGGCAAGTACCTTAAATATTGTAAATAGCACATTTCGTGTAAGAAAGACTATCCTTTATATTTAATAAAAATCTGCATTTAAGGATTTGTGACAAATAAATTACTTCTTAATTGCGGTGCATTTCACGTGACGGATGAAATCAAATTTAAAAGGTAATTGTTAGCTTTCGTGGCCTTCCGTTATTCTGATTGTCTTTGTTATTTAGAGAAAATTTTACTTTATCAGTAACCCTTTCAGTCTGCATCATAAATTCATAAAATACAGCACATAATTTTTTGTCACAATTGACCGGTTCGAGTCCCGACTGAGGCAAACGATTTTTATAAATCCTTAAATGCAAAATTTATTGTTTTTCCAAAATGTCTCATTTACAATATTTATAGTAGTTACCACTCATGTAGCATTCGTTTTTTCCATCGCATAAACCAGTATCGGATACATAACATAGCCTCATCCAAGCTAAGTTTCGGTAAGGTTTAATGATTTACAATACTATTTAACAATACTTAAAAATAACAATATCTTTAGTGCTATATGATTTAACGACTAAATATAAAGTTTAAAGGCACATAGGTTTTCTAAATTATCTAGCTATAAATAATACATTTAATAACGATTAACATTTATTCACCGGGAACTTGATTATAGCCAGTCACAGAATTCAGCGAGAAACGAGTAGCCTTAATTTGAGTCAGTTTTCTTTGATACCCCAAAAAACGCAATACGTTGGCAAGAATAACGACTAATTAACACAAGCTTTATTTACGAATGTTCTAACTTATTAGGTGGAAAAGATAATTATTTAGATGACAAATCAATTAGAAAAATATGTTTAAGGTGCCCATTTGTATATAATTCATTTATACTTGTTATGACTTATGAGGTTTCCGAATCGAGTGTGTGAGTATGTTATTAAAAATTTTACAACAATGTTTTTTTTGGAGATCTAAGGAGGTTTAAAATTGTTCTTATTTGTCATTTAATGAAATATTATCAACTAGAACGCGGCTCATTAAAACTCAGTTGTCAAAATCATGAAGTTTTATAGTATAATGATATGTTTGTAATTGTCTAGTGTATTTTTATGGAGTACAAAATACGAATAAATTAAAAATATACATAAAACGACTACCTTAAACATGTCCAACCTTGTTGCTTTCAACGCTACTCGCAGGAGTATGACGAAATTTAGATCATAAAGTCACAATATTTACCCAACATAACGGTAACAAAAATATCGGTAACATCTGATTGCGTGTAATTTACTAACTTGCAGCATAAACTTGTGGTCTCAATCATAAATAAATATATGCAGAGTTAAGCCCAGTAGTTTTATAATCTAACCGTATTAAATCGTATTAACAAGTAGATATTCCTTATAAAACATGCAGTCTTTTGCTTTTGGGATTACTTTGATGGACTGCCGATGCGTAAGTATATAAATGGAAGTATTTTCATTAATATCATTTACTTCTCCTTCCTAGGCGAGGAGATTGTATACCTAGCCTTGTCCTGCCCGTCATACTAACTTTGAGCTATTGAAATTTAAATCTTATGCGTTTGATAATATAGTCGCTTTTCTTTTGTTGTACGGTCGAGGAAATTAAATGTTTAGCAGTTTATGGCTCATTTTACATTGGACCTGCCTAGTACATACAATACAACCAAATTAACTTGAACCGCTAAGTGCTAAACATTCAATTTCCTCGACTGTACAATATCGAATATGTCCTTTATAAATCACATTGGGCAGGATGAGGCTAGAGCAGGAAGTCGTTACAAATATACATTACACCTGTCTTTTTTAGCATTCCCAGAATTAACTAGATGGAATATCAGTGGCGACCTACTTTCACATCCTCTGCCACTGACACGGTCACGTGACGTCAAATTATTCAATATTGTTATCAGCATCGTAGATTGCGACACTGCAATACACGGGTGCCTGATAGATGTCACGTCAGTGGCAGAGGGTATAAAATGAATTTGGTTGGCATACCCATGATAGTAATTGTAGGCAAGATGTTACCTTCAAAACCTTCCTAGTCATTGTTCCTCAGAAGAAGACTCGGTAGAAAGTATAGGAGTAGTTTCCGGCGATATCAGCAGTCTTCTTATTAATACTACTATACCTGATACTATTAGAAGAAGTCCCAGGCCCTGCAAAAAAATACAGGATTACATATCATCTCAATATCTCAATTACCTACTTAGATTGTTTTCGCAATAAAATACCTATTTATAGTGAGTTCTATTGTATATTACGGGTTCTTAGATGACATCTTGTTTGAGAAATTTGAATAATCAATTTCGGGATTTAAAGATTTTGACTGAGATTTTTCTCTTGCCACATACACACAGTAGATTTCAAGATTCTTTAGAGAAGATTTAAGATATCCATATATTATATAAATATTTTTAGTTTGCTTCTTGTAGAGGTTCGTAGCACAGTCAGTGCATATAGCGTGTAAGGGACGTCGTAGCGCAGGTTGTGCGCCATCCTCGTCATAAATACGTACTTGGGCGTGAAGTGGACCTGCCGGAATAATCTTTCTAGTTCTACCAAACGAATCGAGTTCATGGTTAGCGCGTAGGCGATGCCGTAGCGCATATTGACGGCCACCCTAGCCACGCGAGACACTTAGGCGTGATGCGGAACTGCCAGAATATTCTATCTGGTTTTAGGAGGGGGTTGTAGCGGATAATGTATGCTCACAGTCAGCGCGTAGAGCGCGTAGGGGACGCCGTAGCGCAGGTTGAGCGCCATCCTCGCCATACGCGCGTACTCTGGTGTAATGCGCACCTGCCGGAACATTATATATGGGTCTACGCGCGAGTTGTAGCGGGTAATGTATGCTCACAGTCAGCGCGTAGAGCGCGTAGGGGATACCGTCGCGCAGGTTGAGCGCAATCTTCGCCATGCGTGCGTACTCTGGTGTAATGCGGACCTGCCGGAACATTCTATCTGGTTGTACAAGCGGGTTGTAGCGGGTAATGTATACTCACAGTCAGCGCGTAGAGCGCGTAGGGGATACCGTCGCGCAGGTTGAGCGCAATCTTCGCCATGCGTGCGTACTCTGGTGTAATGCGGACCTGCCGGAACATTCTATCTGGTTGTACAAGCGGGTTGTAGCGGGTAATGTATACTCACAGTCAGCGCGTAGAGCGCGTAGGGGACGCCGTAGCGCAGGTTGAGCGCCATTCTCGCCATACGCGCGTACTCTGGTGTAATGCGTACCTGCTGGAACATTCTATCTGGTTGTACAAGCGGGTTGTAGCGGATAATGTATGCTCACGGTTAGCGCGTAGAGCGCGTAAGGGACGCCGTAGCGCAGGTTGAGCGTCATCCTCGCCATACGCGCGTACTCTGGTGTAATGCGGACCTGCCGGAACATTCTAAATATCGAATTATTCCCGCGGCTTGTAGCGGGTAATGTATGCTCACAGTCAGCGCGTAGAGCGCGTAGGGGATACCGTAGCGCAGGTTGAGCGCAATCATCGCCATGCGTGCGTACTCTGGTGTAATGCGGACCTGCCGGAACATTCTAAATATCGAATTATACCAGCGGCTTGTAGCGGGTAAAGTATGCTCACAGTTAGCGCGTAGAGCGCGTAGGGCACGCCGTAGCGAAGGTTGAGCGCCATTCTCGCCATGCGCGCGTACTCTGGTGTGATACGGACCTGCTGGAACATTCTATCTGGTTGTACAAGCGGGTTGTAGCGGGTAATGTATACTCACAGTCAGCGCGTAGAGCGCGTAGGGCACGCCGTAGCAAAGGTTGAGCGCCATTATCACCAAGCGCGCGTACTCTGGTGTGATACGGACCTGCCGGAACATTCTATCTAGTTGTACAAGCGGGTTGTAGTGGGTAATGTATACTCACAGTCAGCGCGTAGAGCGCGTAAGGGACGCCGTAGCGCAGGTTGAGCGCCATTCTCGCCATACGCGCGTACTCTGGTGTGATACGGACCTGCTGGAACATTCTATCTGGTTGTACAAGCGAGTCGTAGCGGGTAAAGTATGCTCACGGTTAGCGCGTAGGGGACGCCGTAGCGAAGGTTGAGCGCCATCCTCGCCAAGCGTGCGTACTCTGGTGTAATGCGGACATGCTAGAACATTCTATCTGGTTGTACAAGCGAGACGCCGTAGCGCAGGTTGAGCGCCATCCTCGGCATACGCGCGTACTCTGGTGTAATGCGGACCTGCTGGAACATTCTATCTGGTCGTACAAGCGGGTTGTAGCGGGTAATGTATGCTCACAGTTAGCGCGTAGGGCAAGCTGTAGCGAAGGTTGAGCGCCATCCTCGCCATACGCGCGTACTCTGGCGTGATGCAGACCTTCTGGAATATTCTATCTGGTTGTACAAGCGGGTTGTAGCGGTTAATGTATACTCACAGTCAGCGCGTAGAGCGCGTAAGGGACGCCGTAGCGCAGGTTGAGCGCCATCCTCGTCATACGCGCGTACTCTGGTGTAATGCGTACCTGCTGGAACATTCTATCTGGTTGTACAAGCGGGTTGTAGCGGATAATGTATGCTCACAGTTAGCGCGTAGAGCGCGTAGGGGACGCCGTAGCGCAGGTTGAGCGCCATCCTCGCCATACGCGCGTACTCTGGTGTAATGCGGACCTACCGGAACATTCTATCTGGTTGTACAAGCGGGTTGTAGCGGGTAATGTATGCTCACGGTTAGCGCGTAGAGCGCGTAAGGGACGCCGTAGCGCAGGTTGAGGGCCATCCTCGCCATACGCGCGTACTCTGGTGTAATGCGGACCTCCTGCCGGAACCAGAACATTGGCACCAGCGTGTCTGGGTCTGGCAGCTGGTTGTTGAGACTGGAATCATAGATTCAAAAATAAATATTAATACAAATATTTTTCCTTTTAATATCTTCGCCGCCACGTGTTGTACAAAAGCTGTCACTCAGACGACACGTGGCCAAAGTGGCAATAATGGATTTGTACATGCGCGTAGGTCTTTATTGCTCTGTGACTTATATATCGGTCTTAGGCGTTGAACCTGCGGTGTCTATGTATGAGTCATTGGCGTCTAAAAGGTTAAAATCTACACTATATAGAGTTTATAACAGAAACAGATATCGTATAGGTACTTAAAAAATCATATCCCAGGCAAGGTCAAAAACCCGCATCCACAAAATCTTCACGGCTGATACTGATACCTCATCATGGTCATCAACGCAAACAGGCTAAGCGCTTGTAATGCATCTTTGTTATTTTACTTAACTATTAAAGACATAAAACGTTTTATGACAGGATTTTTCAATGCATGACACGAAATTAATGTATTATATTGTCGGTGAAATTATAACCGACCTATAAATATAATGAAACTGTTAAACTCACGTGTATTTAGTCACTACGCGCGACATGTTTCGGAGAGCCGGCGTTCACGCCAAGCGACTCTCGAGTCATGCGATGCGCGTAGTGACGAAATACACGTGAGTTTGACCGTTTACTTATATTTTCACACCTCATGCTCGTCAAAGCCGGATTATATGTCGTTTGCAACACTATTAATTTGCTGCAGTATAAAATATTATATACTAGGTATTACTACTACTGAACATAGGTTTTCCAACAAAGATTGCCACAATGATCGGTCCCTGCGCCACTCGCATCCAGCGGACCCCTGCGACCTTCACCAGGTCATCAGTTGACGTCTTTCGGCTGATATGATGATGACGATGAAGTATTACTAAGCCGTGTTTTATCGTCTCGCATATGGTGAGAAAAGTAGAGTATATACCTCAGGAATAAAACTGTTTTTGTCTTGGGCGCTTGAATCCCTTACTGCACTCAGGACTCGGTCTTAATTCCCTCGCTTCGCTCGGAGATTTAATCTATGACTCCCTCGCAGCGCTCAGGATTCAATGTCGCGCCCATGACATAAAACAGTGCTTTATCCCCTTGGTGTACGAGTATAATCTACTATTATAGTTATTATGTCTCACGAAGTTTAAATTAATATAACCTGATTCTGATAATACAGGTTCATTTCATAGCGATATGCATCTATATGTGATAGGCTTCGTCGTAACACTTACCTGACGTAGTCTACATGTCGGACTAGCAAGTTGATTTGCAGCTGCGCGGCTACTGATAAAGGCATCCCCGTGAACATCTCCAACGAAAGTCTGAAGTTGAGGTCGCTGCCGACAACAAAAAAATTTAAATCATCAAATCATAGCTTAAAGAGAGAAAAATTACGTAAAGCTTAACCCCCATATTCATAAACATCTATTAACTTAGCAAGCCGCAAGTATTGTTTTGTTTGTTTTTTCGCGCTTTTCGCGCATACACATATTGATAAGACCGGTTGAACTTCCGGCTCGAACAGTTAGGAACCATTTATGAATAAGGGGGTAGGGGAAGGTAGCCCAAAGCGGGCATAGCGCCCAAAGAGGGCACTGGATTTTATGTTGCCATTTCAAAATGGAGCGTGTTTGTAACACGTGACAGCACTCCCCGCCATACTCGCGCATCTCGTGTCATTCGTCCGGCTAATCTATGAGCACGCCGTTACGGTCTCTAACAAAAACATGTTTTTTGCGGTTTTTTGAAAAATATTTCACGGTGTGAGTCATGTGTTTTCTCATATTCGATGCTTGCAAGGCTTTCATTAATGCCTGTTACTTAATAATTAGTTATCTGGCCGTAATACCCTTGCATTCAACTCCTCGTGTCTCAACATTTGGAGGGTAGATTTTGCTTTCATTTTGTAATTGTCGAAAAAGGCAAAGCGGGCAGGGTAATGTGGGCACTGTCCGCTTTGCCCGGTGTGTTTTTTACAATGTAAATTTAGTTGAAAACTGGTATATTTATAAAACTGAGCCTCCCAGCATCCCAACGTCCCAGCAGAAACGTTGTTTTGAATGCCACGAACTTTAGAGGACCCACCTGTCAAGGACTGAATTAAATGTAATGACTGCGACTCGTGGGCTCATGTATCTTGGACATGAGATCCAGAAATCAGGTCCGTTTATTGTAATATGTGTCAGGATATTAAAATATATTTTAATATTAGAAAAGGTAACTAATAGATGGTTATCCCTGAATAATATTCATCGTCATCATCATATCAGCCGAAAAACGTCCACTACTGTACATAGGTCTCCCTCAAATATTGCTACAATGACCGTTTCTGCGCGGATCGCATCCAGCGGACTCCTGCGACGTCGACTAGGTCATCAGTCCACCTTATGGAGGGGCCTACTCACGCGCTCCTTCCGGTACGTGACCTCTACTAGAGATCCTGTTCACCCCAACAGCCATCGGTTCTACGTGCAATGTACCCTGCCCACTGTCACGTCAGTTTAGCGATTCGGAGAGCTATATTACTTTGGTTCTGCTGCAGATGGCCTCATTTCTAATACGATCACACAGTGAGACTCCTAGCATAGCCCTCTTCATTGCCCTTTGGGTGACTTTGCTTTACCCCAGCCCATGCCCGTTTTGCCCTAAGCCGATGCCCACTTTAGGCCACCCCCTAGGGCAAAGCGGGCAATCGTAGAGGTTTTTAAAATTGCGTATAATTCTTTTGTTTACCATTTTTCGATAAATTAAGCCATCCTCAATCGAAAAATATTAAATAATGTACCTTTTGGAAAAAAAAAGAATAAGCTAGCTAGGTTAAAGACCACTTTTTTTTCAACTCTCCCTTAAGGTGCCCTCTTTGAGCCACCTTCCCCTAAATGTGAAAATTAATGTGAGGGTTATTTGTTGAAGATCATTAAACTACCAAACGTTTTGCTAGCAAAAGCTTGAGTTGGAAAGCAGAAATACCAATGTGATACTTGAGTGGAAAAAAACATTATTTTCTAAAACCAATGGTTAGTTCCAATTGACGACAACGATATTGATAATACACAGGGTGGAACGGAACGACGATCCTTCCCGCTACAATACGCCCGATCAAGTCTACCAACCATTACAATGAACTTTCAAGATGGGACCAACATCGAAAACGACTGTAACATCGAAATTGACTTTTCCATACAATTGAACTCTAACTAATCACTCACTTTGTATGAGGTGTTATTTCGATGTTAGACTGGTGATACTGTGAGAGTTCATTGTAATGGTAAGTAGAATCGTTCGGTAGCAGGAAGGGTCATCGTTCCCTTTCAGTCCTTTCACCCTGTATGATTTTAGGCTAACATGGTCATTTACATTATTACCCCCTTATTCATAAACGTCTGCTAACTTAACAAGCCGCTAATAATTGTTTGTTCCTTTCGGTCTTAACAATGTGTCCATAAGAGCAAAAGGGACAAACAATTATTAGCGGCTTAAGTTAGCAGACGTTTATGAATACGGGGGTTAGCATTTACTAATAACTATCATTTTATTAATGAAATAGTGCCTGAGTAACGGCGCGGATAAGGCGGTTCTACTTACTCAGTGGGGTTCAAGCCTTCAATCTTGCTAGGATAGTGAGGGTCCGAGTGCAGGAAGTGTGGCAGAGACACGAAGGCGGGCGCCCCGTAGCGGCACGCAGACACATTGAGCGCGCCGGCCGGCAGGCAGTCGTTGTCTCGGTGCTCGTCGCAGTAGCACGCCTGTTAACATCGAACGTTTGAACACGAACCACGCAAACAATGACCCTTATTTATAAAAGTCTTCTAACTTAGAGAGCCGATAAATATTGCTTGTTCCTTTCGGTCTTGTCAATATGTCTATAAGACGCGAAGGGACAACAATAATTATTGGCTGGCTAAGACAGTTTTACGAATCAGGGGGGAATAAAGTCTAATACTAAATGATGGGAATATCTAACACAAATCGACCTCGAGTCGATTTCTGTAAGATGTCCCAAGTAATGTATTTATTTAATCACTCGATTCAGTAAAACAGGCAATTTCTCGTATTGATCATTGTCATCAAACAATCCAACGACGAAGATGTATTTTTTAAACCGAACGCTATTGATCCAGTCATATACTGTATAAGGGCATCTTCACTAATAGGGACACCTAATTAACGTGAGATTAAAAAAAAACCTTAATTGCAGTCAGGTTTGTAACGACAATTAAGTAGCGATATCTTAAGAATTTAAACTTGATCGGCGTTTTTATATTATAATGTCGCTTATAGTTTTCAAAATTAACAACAAAACCAAGTTTCTATTAAAATTTTGTGCTTAATTGTCGTTACCAACCTGACTGCAACTATTCTTTTTTTAATCTGACGCTATAGTGTCCCTAAAAGTGAAAAAGCTCATAAGTATTTTTATTTTTACTTTCACTTCGCAAGCTTTACAGACTAATGGCCTGTTCCACTATCCCCGGATAAATAATAATAATGTATCCGCCAGATAAAATAATCACTATTTTTCCCCCAAGCAAAAAAAAGATGTAAAAGAAAAGGTCAGCTAACATTTATCTGACAGATATATTATATTTTATTCCGAGATGGTAAAAAAGGCTCTAAATCTCATAAACTGTTCAATGATATGGCTACTGTCTCCCCTCCTCGTCCTGTTTAATACCCACCATCCTAGGGTAGTTGTGTCCGTTGTCGAAGACGGACAGATTGGCGGCGTACTGGACGCCATCGATGCCGTCCACGTGCACTTCTTTGTCCAACCCAAGGGTTAAGTACCTGGAATACAAATACACAAATACAAATAATTTATTCGTGGCAAAACAAGCATGACAGGACAAGACAAAACAGACAGATTCAGCACTTAATATTATACCACGAAATGGACTCGCCTCAGCATAATGTTGACCCGAAAGCCAATGCTGATCTTCCGGCGAGCCCATTTTTTGGCCAGCGTGTGTACATGGCCTAACAATTCGCGCCTAATGGGGGACGCCAAGTAGGGCAACACACAAATAAATAAATAATTACGCAACATTAACAAGGCCATGAGTCACATCATTTTTTTATTACAAATGAAAATGAAAAGTTACAAACATAAGGTTTACAGTTAAAACATGATTAATATCGTACTTTATGGAATGATATTCATTTGTCTAATGTTTCGTTCACTTGTAGCGTGGAATTCCTATAAGTACAGAGTTCTTTTTTCTCTCGCTATGCTGGCCGTGTGGTGACAGTAAGAATACACTTGTCACCATTCCAACTCCTCCTGCGGGTGTCGTAAGAGTAGACTAAGGGATTGAAGTGTCACTGACCATTATTTGATAAATGATTGATGATGGGCAGCAGCGTCATCATAGAGGACACATTACTGCGATCGCCAATCCGCTTGCCCAGCGTGACGATTATGGGCATTTATCTCCTAATGCGTCTATACGCATAGTTAATAGGAGAGGCCTACGTCCAACAGTGGACTATCACAGGCTGATGATGTGATGATGACAGATCTTTTTTCTCTCGCTATGCTGGCCCGTAAGCATAAACGCAGTTTTGAAGTGTGAATCAATTGTTTACTTTATTCAATTGCAAATTATGTTTTGGTATTCATTAACATTTTAAAACTAGTTACTGCGTTTATGGTTACGGGGGCAGTATGGCAATTCGGAATGTTATTTTCTCTTTTCTTATTGGTAAATTTAAGGATGGCAAAACGCAAGCAACGTTCTTTGTGCAACTTGTGTTTGCCTGTTATTGAGTGGCCACTCAATCATGACAGGTACCCTTTGTTTTGTATATGACTGTTACATAGTGTTACATCCGTTGACAAACATTAATTAATAAAATAATTTAAAAAATGCTTTAGTCAGCGATATTTAGAACAAAGCGCAAAACAAAATCTTTAGTAGTGTTTATAATCGTGAATTGGTAAAAAAAAAACCAAGTCATGAGGTCCAGGATACATACATACCTAACCAATTTTATAAGATGCATAGATACTTATATTTTTAATTACCAATGATGACTATTATTAGATATCAATAATTAAAATGCATTTGACTGATAAAAATTGGTTGCAGACATTTATCATTTATAATCTCTTCACGTGTTTCGATTCAAATAATTCCAAATACAAGGTTAAATACCTATGTACCTACCAATGTAAAATTCATTATGAATCCGTAAAAAAGTTGAAAGGTGAGGATTACGCAATGCATCGCGCTTCAGTCGCATACGTCGACCAAACCTCTTAATGATTCGAAGGCCTCTTGGCCCTTGGTACGAAACTACGTTCAATAGTAAGCAACTGCCGTGGTCTATGGACCCCTGCGCCTGCAACTTGTATGTAGTTGCCTAAGCCTTTACAAATAGAATGATAATAAGCTAAAAAGAGGACGAGGAGGAAAAGAGGACTAAAACTTGAAATGACTTAACCCTACTTCTCAAATTGCCGTATTCCCAAAATGTCTAAAAGCAAATTAACTTAAAACCAAAACTTCACTTTCTCAAAATGCCTAAGGCACTGTGTTTATAGCCGATAGCTCATAGCTTACTAGCACGCGGTGAGACCAGTGCCTAAAATGCAGTATCCGTGAAAACTGTATTAAATTTAGTTTTTCATAAACAGTTAGCATTACCAAATAACATTTTAAGTATTCTGTGAAACTGTCATTTTGAATTTTGGTTATTATGAACCTAACACCTTTCAGATATTAGATGTAATATGTCAATGTCATTTTGGCATTTTGATGTACTGAAAATGAGTATTTGGAATTTTAGACATTTCACTACTATTCTGTTTTAACATTGCGATAATCTAAGAACATGGTATTATGACATTTGATTGTTGCGAACCGGAATCCCCAAGACTATCCCGGTAACGATTATATCCTTAGGGCGATTGTGCACCACAATGAATTTTACTGTCCGGCAGACTGAGTTTTCATGGTCCGATATGGCATGAAACAAACGCATGATTGGCTTGTGCACTTGTCAGTCTTTTTACTCGGAGGTGCGGCATAGTAGCATGAAAAAAACGGATAATTGGCTTGTGCACTTGTCCGTCTTTTTACTCGGAGGTGCGGCATAGTATCGGTAGTCCGGTTTTTTACGGTTCAATTTTGTAAAATCGGACTATCCGGGACGGTAAAAGTCAGTGCAATTCCGGACGCAGTGCACGAGCATTAACACGTTTTTCATAGCTGTCATCTCGGATCGGAAAAATACTGTCCGGAATGGGGAAAAGTAAAATGTCGGACGGTAAAATTACGTATAGTGCACAAGCTACTATGTACATTTAATGGCGTGGCATATCGGACCGTAAAAAACCGGACTACCGGACGGTAAAAGTCAGTGTAGTGCACAAACGCCCTTAGACTGCATTCGAAATTGTATATTACAAGAAATGACATATGGGTGAATCAACTCTTTTCTGTCTGTTATTGCCATGGCGACAGTCACCTGAGTCATGCTGGTTTTATGCAAAATTGTGCTACTTAAATTATGCACATATGCATGTAGTGCATGTTTGTAGGTGACCCATTAGAAAAGGGCTTATTAACACCAGAAAAATGCATGTTGGCATGAGTCTTAAGTATAATAATTTTGCATCAAACCAGCGTTAATGAAAAAAGTTTATTCACCCATATAGACTTTATTACTTAGACACCTTCTTGATAACTTATCGTATCTATATCATACGAGCATGATACGTATGTTAACAAAGAGTGATAAAAGATACATAAAATAAATATAAATCACGCTTTGCGTTGATTATAATCACCATTTGATTATAATAGGAATACAAATAAAAAATGTAGGTATAAATATAAATCTTGGTCAGTCATTGGATTGAATTTTAAACACGATCGTTGCGTCGGTAAGAATAGCTACCTTCGGCGATATTAGGTAAAACTATCAAATTAATTTAATTTTAAGGTAAAGGTTTATGCATGCATGCATATGACATTTTGCTGGAAAGGGCACAAGCAAAAGATGTTTTCTTGAAAGTAGAACTCTTTCTGTTTTTTTTATTACAATTCAAAGTTGAACTTTGAGCATTTGTTTTCGATATCACAAGCTTTAAACTGTTTTTTTTTTTCTAACTAATCTACACCAAACACCAAATATCAATTTTAACGTAACTTTACAACACTCACGATTAGACGGACGAATAATAATAAAAAAGTGACACTTTATCAGCATTTTCGTAAGATATTTCAGTTTAAGTGACGAAGTTCGGGCATTTTTATGAATATTAAGAAAAAAAAAATCCGGAATCAATAGACTTAGGCTCTGTTTACTGGGCGAAGCAAATAGAATATAACTCCACCCTTTTTGCTGTTTTCGGTTGCCCGACCATGTCCCAAACATCCTGTATAAGTTCGTTTACCATCGACGTGGGAAACAACTTAAAACTAAAGCGAGATAAAAAAAATCTAACTTAATATAGGTATTTTCTTGTTTTAAGCTCAAGTCATGACTTGATGTGTAAATAATTAAAGTTCATTTTAGTGTCATTTTGACAGCTGTTAGATGATAATGAGTCTTGCTTCATATCAAATATATTGCTTATCTTTGTTGATGGACTACCTTCATTTTTA
>JALPQI010020422.1:0-14275 GCA_025490895.1 Thaumatotibia leucotreta | reverse complement strand
ATATGGGCAGTACTAACTAGGTCGTGCAGAAAAGTACTATGAAAAATAATTCCTTCACGAGTGCAAGAATTGTACCTCCCGTGCCGAAGTTTACTCGTAAAGGTCATCATTTCAGAGCATATAAATTGTAATATACCTTTTTTATACACCCTACATTGTGTAGAATTACATGTACCTAGCTGGGTATTTAATTTACCGTCAACTTTAGCGAAAAAGGAAACAGGCCCGCATCAACGAAATAAGACTCTTTAATTTTTGCGACTTTCATAAACCTTGATCAACAACAAATATATTCCAATTTAATCCATTGTCAACAGGAGAAAATCCTAAAATGCGTGCGTCTAACCCTCATGAGTTTGGAAGAGTTGCTCCGAGTAGTCCGGCCATTCGCGCCCGTGACGCCAGACATGTTGCTAGACGCCATACACGACAAGACTCGCACGCGGAGCACCGACCTGCGGCACCGCGGGTTGCTACGTGAGTGCTTATGTCGCGGGAATAGGGTTTAGATTAGTGTAAGTTTGGAAGAGTTGCTCCGAGTAGTCCGGCCATTCGCGCCCGTGACGCCAGACATGTTGCTAGACGCCATACACGACAAGACTCGCACGCGGAGCACCGACCTGCGGCACCGCGGGTTGCTACGTGAGTGCTTATGTCGCGGGAATAGGGTTTAGATTAGTGTAAGTTTGGAAGAGTTGCTCCGAGTAGTCCGGCCATTCGCGCCCGTGACGCCAGACATGTTGCTAGACGCCATACACGACAAGACTCGCACGCGGAGCACCGACCTGCGGCACCGCGGGTTGCTACGTGAGTGCTTATGTCGCGGGAATAGGGTTTAGATTAGTGTAAGTTTGGAAGAGTTGCTCCGAGTAGTCCGGCCATTCGCGCCCGTGACGCCAGACATGTTGCTAGACGCCATACACGACAAGACTCGCACGCGGAGCACCGACCTGCGGCACCGCGGGTTGCTACGTGAGTGCTTATGTCGCGGGAATAGGGTTTAGATTAGTGTAAGTTTGGAAGAGTTGCTCCGAGTAGTCCGGCCATTCGCGCCCGTGACGCCAGACATGTTGCTAGACGCCATACACGACAAGACTCGCACGCGGAGCACCGACCTGCGGCACCGCGGGTTGCTACGTGAGTGCTTATGTCGCGGGAATAGGGTTTAGATTAGTGCAAGTTTGGAAGAGTTGCTACCAGTAGTCCGGCCATTCGCGCCCGTGACGCCAGACATGTTGCTAGACGCCATACACGACAAGACTCGCACGCGGAGCACCGACCTGCGGCACCGCGGGTTGCTACGTGAGTGCTTATGTCGCGGGAATAGGGTTTAGATTAGTGTAAGTTTGGAAGAGTTGCTCCCAGTAGTCCGGCCATTCGCGCCCGTGACGCCAGACATGTTGCTAGACGTCATACACGACAAGACTCGCACGCGGAGCACCGACCTGCGGCACCGCGGGTTGCTACGTGAGTGCTTATGTCGCGGGAATAGGGTTTAGATTAGTGTAAGTTTGGAAGAGTTGCTCCGAGTAGTCCGGCCATTCGCGCCCGTGACGCCAGACATGTTGCTAGACGCCATACACGACAAGACTCGCACGCGGAGCACCGACCTGCGGCACCGCGGGTTGCTACGTGAGTGCTTATGTCGCGGGAATAGGGTTTAGATTAGTGTAAGTTTGGAAGAGTTGCTACCAGTAGTCCGGCCATTCGCGCCCGTGACGCCAGACATGTTGCTAGACGCCATACACGACAAGACTCGCACGCGGAGCACCGACCTGCGGCACCGCGGGTTGCTACGTGAGTGCTTATTTTGGGGGAATAGGGTTTAGATTGGTGTGACAGTGGGTTTAGAATAAGACAAGAGACTTACAAATATTAGATGTCATATACCAAATAAAAACGACCAAGATCACCTAATGTCCGAGGTGGGGACATTAGGGTGGGATAAGGTGATCTTGGTCGTTTTTCTTTGGTATATGACATCTAATATTTGTAATTTATATAGTATTAAGTAGTGTGACTACTGGGGAAAAATTAAAAGTACAAATCAAAGTATTTAGTTAATAAATAATTTGATTTGTGTTTTCGCAATACGTTCAAAACAAGAGACGTTAATTATAACTAACACGAGACTCTTTACCCCTTATTTTGATACTTTTTAATTTCAAATGCAAATACAAAAGTTTTTATTACAATCTATGAAGTGTTAGAATAAAATTAACTTATAAAACTACATTACATTTTCATCTCTAATCCAATCTAAAATGACATCGTTTTCTGCTCAATATCGTTTCAGTAACTTCACGTTATTTTATGCTATTATGAACGTGATCCGCTTACAGAATTTTCACGTCGCGAAACTCTGGTGGCTTAGTACTTTTACTTTTTACTTCGCCACACTTGAATTAAAAACAAGGCCTACTCTGCGAACAATCTTAAATTTCGAGATTTACTCTCTCACTCCAATGAAGGCGTCAATAGAGTGATAGATACTAATCCCCGAAATTTGCGGAGTTCGCGGCAAGGCCGAAGTTTTCTAATAATCTCACACATATTTTCTATAGTCCCAGAAGAAAACGTGGCCACCCACAAACGTGGCGCCCGCGTGATCGCCGGCGACATGCGCTCCGCCTTGCTCGACGGCGATTGCGAGAACTATGACATGGAGCGTGGGTACACGCGCCACACCATCAACGACGACCCCAACAACCCTGGGATTCTCGTGCGGCTGCCGGCTCCCACGATCCTTAACCATTTGAGGTTGCTGCTGTGGGACAGAGATAATAGGTCAGTTATTAGTAGAGCTAAATGGAGCAAGGGTATACTTATACTCCCACACCAAAAACGATGATCCAGACAACCCTGGGATCCTCGTGCGGCTGCCGGCTCCCACGATCCTTAACCATTTGAGGCTGCTGCTGTGGGACAGAGATAATAGGTCAGTTCTCAGGATCATCATCAGCCTATGATAGATTGATAGTCCATTGCTGGACGTAGACCTCTCCTATTAACTATGCCTGTAGACGCAGGAGGTGAATGCCCATAATGCCGCTGGGCAAGCGGATTGGCGATCGCAGTAATGTGATGACGCTGCTGCCCATCATCAATCTTTAATCAAATAATGATCAGTGACACTTCAATCCCTTAGTCGGCTCTTACGACACCCGCAGAAGGAGTTGGAGTGGTGACAAATGTATTCTTACTGCCGTCACCACACAGCCAGTTCTCATGATACTGCAGAACTAGGAACGAAGGTATACGCGACACACCATCAACGATGACCCCAACAACCCTGGGATCCTCGTGCGGCTGCCGGCTCCCACGATCCTTAACCATTTGAGGCTGCTGCTGTGGGACAGAGATAATAGGTCAGTTCTCAGGATACTCTAGAACTAAGAGGGAGGGTATACCCGCCACACCATCAACGACGACCCCAACAACCCTGGGATACTGGTGCGGCTGCCGGCTCCCACGATACTTAACCATTTGAGGCTGTTGCTGTGGGACAGAGATAACAGGTCAGTTGTAATAAGACTTCAGAACTGTGAGGGTACATTCACACACCAACAAAGACCTTAACAACCCTAGGATCCTGGTACCCACCATCTTTAAACATCTACGGCTCCTGTGTGACAGGGACAATAGGAGACTGGAGGACTGTTTTCAGTATACCCCAGAACTGGGAGCGTGGGTACACCCGCCACACCAGTTGCTGCTGTGGGACAGAGATAATAGGTCAGTTGTAATAAGACTTCAGAACTACGAGGGTACACTCCCACACCATCAACGATGACCCCAACAACCCTGGGATTCTCGTGCGGCTGCCGGCTCCCACGATCCTTAACCATTTGAGGTTGCTGCTGTGGGACAGAGATAATAGGTCAGTTCTTAGGATCATCATCAGCCTATGATAGTCTACTGCTGGACGTAGACCTCTCCTATTAACTATGCGTGTAGACGCAGGAGGTAAATGCCCACAATTGCCACGCTGGGCAAGTGGATTGGCGATCGCAGTAATGTGATAACGCTGCTGCCCATCATCAATCTTTTATCAAATAATGATTAGTGACACTTCAATCCTTTAGTCGACTCTTACGACACCCGCAGAAGGAGTTGGGGTGGTGACAAATGTATTCTTACTGCCGTCATCACACGGCCAGTTCTCAGGATCCTCTAGAACTAAGAACGTGGGTATACCCGCCACACCATCAACGATGATCCAAACAACCCTGGGATTCTCGTGCGGCTGCCGGCTCCCACGATCCTTAACCATTTGAGGTTGCTGCTGTGGGACAGAGATAATAGGTCAGTTGTAATAAGACTTCAGAACTGTGAGGGTACACTACCACACCATCAAAGACCTTAACAATTCTGGGATCTTGGTTGCTTCTGTGCCGATGTTCCTGATTCTGTCGAAAGACAACAGCCCTGCCTTAAATGCATGAATGTCACATGTTTAGAGCAGAAGTTCGAGATAAAAACTAAAGCAAGTACAATTGGCAGTAAAAAAATGTATGAATCAAAAATTTAATTTGAGCAATTTTCTATCTCCCTTTTTTCTCACAGATCATACGCATACTACATAGAAGTATCGGTCGACCAGAAGGACTGGGTGCGTGTGATCGACCACAGCAAGTACTACTGCCGCTCCTGGCAGAACCTGTACTTCCCCGCCAGGGTAGTGCAGTACATCAAGATTGTCGGCACATCCAATACTGTCAACAAGGTAACTTACCTTATACGAGTACTACATAGAAGTATCGGTCGACCAGAAGGACTGGGTGCGTGTGATCGACCACAGCAAGTACTACTGCCGCTCCTGGCAGAACCTGTACTTCCCCGCCAGGGTAGTGCAGTACATCAAGATTGTTGGCACATCCAATACTGTCAACAAGGTAACTTACCTTATACGAGTACTACATAGAAGTATCCGTCGACCAGAAGGACTTATTTATGTGGTCTCCACTCTAGCACTTTTCGACCCAATCGGCCATCTGCTCTGCGTGCCCATTGCCACTTCAGTTTACTAATCCGGAGGGTTATGTTTGGACTCGTCTACGGATCTCCTCATTTCTGATTTGATCATGTAGATAAACCCCGAGCATAGCCCTCTCCATACATTTGTTGAGGGACTTTTGAGCTTTGAGATGAAAGACCATGTTTCGACGCCGAATGAAATATGACATCTATACTTTACAATTTTCAGGTGTTCCACGCTGTTGCCTTGGAAGCGATGCATACAGCGCGAGTACCTCCGCTGTGCAACGGCCTCGTTCGGCCTCTCCACAACGTGGCTACCGTCGAGTTGTCGGCCGTCGTCATAGAGGGCATCAGGTCAGTGCTACACATACACAATCACTTCCACTAGCGAGCAAGCGAGGCCTCCGCTGTGCAACGGCCTCGTCCGGCCTCTCCATAACGTGGCCACCGTCGAGTTGTCCGCCGTCGTCATAGAGGGCATCAGGTCAGTGCTTCACATACACAATCACTTCAACTAGCGATCAAGCGAGGCCTCCTGTGCAACGGCCTCGTTTGGCCTCTTGAGATATATGAGTGAAACCACCGTCTAGTTTGTGAGCTAGTTTATTACTGACTAAAACAGCCGGCGCCACAAGCGCCTATAACTACATAGGTATGTACAGATATACAAATACATATCATCCCTTCACCACTATTTTAAACCTAAATTTGATACATTGTGAATAATCTAAGTAACTAAACACTTAATTTAAACCTTATAATCGACCCTTTTTCTTGGCCGTAAATTATGCCTTATTGCGGCCCCATCAAGTACAGACACCCCCTGGTCGCACGCCCCAGCTGCGCTCGGCAGCGGTGCCGGCGAGGCGGGTGTCGCGTCGGGCTCGCGCGTACATGGCCCGGGCTCACCTGAACCTCCCTCGCAATCTGCCCACATTTCGTTTCCCGTCTGTTCCTCTTCTGCACTCTTATCCTCCACCAACACATGAGCGGGGGTTGCCCCGTCAACCGGCAAAGATTCGGTAGGCAAACGTTGGATGCTACTCGGAACAGACGGCAAGGGATATGAGGGCAGTGAGTTATTAGGACTATCATTATTTTCTTCATCAATGGTTTTAATTACTGGACCTTTATATGTTAAAAGCTGATCTACATGTCTTATACAGCACGAATCATATTTGTCGACATATACATTATACATCATATTCCCTATTTTATCTGTAATTTTACCTAACTCCCAACTTTCCTTTCTTGCACTGTACCACCGGACCCATACCATATCATTAACTTGAAATATTCGCTTACGCGTGCACACAGCTGTTGTGTTATCATCAGTCGCTTGCGTAATACTATCTGAAGGTAAAATTAAATCAAGTCGGGTTCTCAACTGCCTACCGAACATAAGTTTGGCTGGAGTTTCGCCGGTAGTACAGTGCACAGAATTCCGATACTCAAACAAGTAATTTAACAATTTTTCATGTACCACATGTGAAATTACATCTTGTGTTAAAATATATTTTAACATTTTTTTACACGTTCGAACATAATTTTCCGCCTGTCCATTACTATTAGGATGATACACTGGAGAATTCATATATTTTATACCATTGTTAGAACAAAATGACCGAAATTCAGCGCAATGTATTTTAACATCATTATCCGATACTAAAACCTTAGGTAACCCGAACACTGAGAAAATGTACCTACTTCAATTTAGATATTAACGATCGCGTACTCGTACCATTTTGCATAAACAGGCATTCTACCCATTTGCTATAAGAATCGATTACAATTAAATATACCCTTTGCCCTATAGTCATATAATCGATGTGTACGCGGTGCCACGGGCCGGGTGCGCGCGGCCAGGGCTGCGGCGGCGCGCGCGGCGGCGCCGGGCGCAGCGCCGCGCACTCGGCGCACGCGCCCGCGCGCCGCTCGATGTCCGCGTCGATGCCCGGCCACCACATCCTACTGCGCGCCGCGCACTTCATTTTCACTATGCCTAAGTGCGTGCTATGCAATTCGTTTAACATGCGCTGTCTGAGTGACATCGGAATTACGACCTTATGCCCGCGCAATAGAGAACCGTTTTCCAATTGTAAATCCGCTTTGCAATAAAAATAAGGTTCGACCGATTTACAATTTATTTTGCGCGGCCACCCTTTATTTATATATTTAATGACCGTTTGGAGGGTTACATCTCGCTCGGTAGCCTTTTTAATGTCTTCCGCGGTGACAGCCGGAGATAGCGAATCTAAAAATTTAAGCGCACACAACGAATCGAACTCCTTATCGCTATCGCTGCACGTGTCCTCCACAGGTGCACGGGAAAAGTAGTCCGCCACTAAGTTGTCGCTACTGGAAACATATTGCACCGTATAGTTATACGCGGATAATATAATAGCATATCTCTGCAAACGTAAGGCCGTCGTCGCAGATATACCGTTTTGAACATTGAAAATAGAAACTAACGGTCGGTGATCCGTTTTAAGGATAAAAGGTTCGCTACGGCCGTATAGGTATTGATGGAAACGCTTGACGGCAAAAATCAAGGCTACCGCCTCCTTTTGGATTTGACTATAATTACGTTCACTGGCAGTGAGAGAGCGAGATGCATAAGCCAACGGGCGTTCGTGTCCATCGGCGGCGCGCTGCGCGAGAAGAGCTCCGAGCCCGCCGGGGCCCGCGTCCGCGCTGAGTACCAGCTGCGCGCCGGGTTCGAAGTGCGCCAGCACGCGCTCCGAGGCCAGCTCGCGCTCCACCGCGCGCACGGCTTCGCGCTGCCGATCTCCCCACTTCCATTCAGCTCCTGCACGTAACAGTTCGTGTAAGGGACTCATCAATGCCGAAGCGTTAGGAATAAAATTCCTGTAATAGTTGACAACGCCTAGGAATCGCTTAACTTCAGTCACATTAGTCGGCTCGGGCGCGTTTAAAATAGCCCGTACCTTAGTCGGACAGGACTGTAGGCCTTCCTTATTAATTACGTAACCTAAATACGTCACGCTGGTTTTAAAAAATTCACATTTTTCTTTTTGTAATCGTAAACCCGCGTCATTCAATCTACTCAAAACCTCGGTTAGCCTTCCTAAATGCGCCTTTTTCGTAGGACCAGTAATACAAATGTCATCAAGCCAGCAACTCACGCCATCAATACCTGTAAGAAGGGTTTCCATTGATTTTTGGAAAATTGCCGGTGCATTAGCCAACCCATAAACTAAACGTGTATATTTAAATAAACCTCTCGAGGTATTTATGGTCGTAAGTTCCTGCGATGAATCATCCAATATAAATTGATTATACGCGTTTTTAAGGTCTATTTTGCTATAATGTTCGCCGCCGCCCAGCTTGGCGAAGACCTCCTCTATTCGAGGCAGCGGGTACTTTTCAATAACCAGATCTCGATTCAATGTGACAGAAAAGTCACCTGCTATCCTTACTTTCCCATTTTCCTTAAGCACGGGTACTATAGGGGTTGCATACTTCGAATAATTCACGGGAACTAAAATACCCAACTTAACTAACCTATCTAGTTCTTCTTCTACCTTGGATTTTAAGGCAAAGGGTACAGAACGAGGTTTAAAAAACTTTGGGCATGAATTGTCCTTAAGACGCAAGGTGACCTTGAACTTGTTGAACGAACCGAGTTCATCGCGCCAAACATCGGGATATTGTTCTAATAATTGGTGCACATCACTGTCGTTTACAATACTATTGATAGTCGTCGTAAATCCTATGTTAAAAATAGACATAAAATCTCGGCCAAGTAGGGGCGGGCCGCCATTACGTACTACAAATATTTTAATTGTCTCTGTTCGGCCGTTAAAAGTCGCCCCAATTTGAATATATCCAAGTGGTGAGATTTTATGCCCATTGTAAAAACACATTCTCAAATTACATTCTTCTAATCGATATTCAGAAAACATTTCGTAGTATAATTTATCAGACATGACGCATACACCTGAACCTGAATCTAGCTCCATAGATAGATTTTTGCCATCTAATAATATATCTAAGATAATTGGGTCATCTGACACATACCTTAAATTAAAATTCTGGCACTCCTTACAACATGTTTGGTCATCTTCGAACACGTTCCCCTCCTGTTCACTTGTAATACAGTTCACACGCGAAATATTGTTTTTGCATACTTTTTTCAAGTGTCCCACCTGTCCACATTTCTGGCAACGATAATGTTTGTAACGGCAGTTATTTCCATCGTGATTCTTCATTCCACACACACCACACCGGATATCTTCGCGCTGGCGCTGGTCGCCTGCGGCCGGCCGTGTGCCGCCGCCGCGGCGCCCCTTGCTCCAGCCGCCTCGGCCGTGCCCACTTCCGTTACCTTCATAAAATACGGGCTCCTCTTTTATAGTCGCCGCCAACTCCATTTTCGCTTCCCTCGCGACCGCCGCTTTTTCGGCAATCTCTAGAGCCTCCGCCATTGAAAGTGTCGCCGTCTTTTCAAATAACTTATCACGCTCAGGCCCTGAGCCCAAGCCTAGGATGAAACGATCTGCTAAATTCGCTTCCAGGGCCGCACCAAAATTGCAGTAAGTTGCTAATCCTCTTAGTCGCGCCGCCCAGTCCCCTAAAGTCTCGCTTGGTCCCCTTGTCGCAGCATAGAACTTAGCTTTATCCGCATAAGTACACTGTTTTTTCTTGAAGTGGCCATCGAGTAATTGCACTAGCTCCTTGAACTCTAGCTTTTCCAAATCTTTTGGATGAGCCAAGTTACGTAACAAGCGGTAGGTTTCGTCCGTTACGTGCGTGAATAAAAGTGCACGCTTATCTTCTTCATCCGCTACTTTATTTACCACGAAGAATTGCTTCAATTTGCAGTAAAATATCTGCCATTCTCCAGTCTTGTGATCGAAATTCGTTAAATTCCCGACAAACGCCATTTTTTTTTCCTTTCTCTGTGGGTACTTTAGAATCCTCGTTCGACACTGAGATATATGAGTGAAACCACCGTCTAGTTTGTGAGCTAGTTTATTACTGACTAAAACAGCCGGCGCCACAAGCGCCTATAACTACATAGGTATGTACAGATATACAAATACATATCACCTCTACATAACGTGGCCACCGTCGAGTTGTCCGCCGTCGTCATAGAGGGCATCAGGTCAGTGCTTCACATACACAATCACTTCAACTAGCGATCAAGCGAGGCCTCCTGTGCAACGGCCTCGTTTGGCCTCTACATAACGTGGCCACCGTCGATTTGTCCGCCGTCGTCATAGAGGGCATCAGGTCAGTGCTTCACATACACAATCACTTCAACTAGCGATCAAGCGAGGCCTCCTGTGCAACGGCCTCGTTTGGCCTCTACATAACGTGGCCACCGTCGAGTTGTCCGCCGTCGTCATAGAGGGCATCAGGTCAGTGCTTCACATACACAATCACTTCAACTAGCGATCAAGCGAGGCCTCCTCTGTGCAACGGCCTCGTTCGGTCTCTACATAACATGCCCACAGTCAATTTTTGATTATTATTTTTTATTTGAAAGCTTATGCTCGCCGATTGGTCCCATTTTAATTTGGTCCAGTTTTGACTGGCATCCATGCATATAAGTCATAAATTTGCATTAAGCACCTGAACTACAAATGGACGAATAACTAAATATGTACCACTCCATTCGATTTCGATAATTATTTTTTTAGTACAGATGGTGTACTTTTTAGGCTCTAGTGCGAGAAGTGTGTCATTTTACGTCAGGTTTGAAACTTCGGAGGGCCATCTGTACTAAAAAACGTCGTACGAGACACGTGCAAAAACGAAATTCGTAACTCTTGTCGATTTAAAACACTCCCGGTATCACTATCGGTCGTGTTTTAAAACATCGCCACTCGTTTCGAATTTCATGTTTTTCGCACTTGTGTCTTAATGTACTATTTTAACCGACTTCAAAACTAACCGTGATGATGGGATCTTGGAGAAATCGGTTGAAGTCGTTTTTTTTAATTTTAAATTTTGTGATTATTAAGTTAACTCTCTCTCCTATTTAAGAGCTTTGCTCTTGTCGGTGTAGCTCAAAGCATGCTCTCCACTTTCCTCGATCCCAAGCCATCTCTTTCAGGTCTTGATATCACGTGACTTTCACGTTCTCCTTGATTTGTTCAATGTAATTTCTCCTTGGTCTTCCTCTTCCACGCCTTCCTTCAACATTATTGGTTATTTTACGATGTTAACCTAACGTTTTTTTCTAGCCGCTGCCGCAACGCCCTCCTAAACGGCGACACAGAGCACTACGACTGGGAGCAAGGCTACACCTGTCACCAACTCGGCTCCGGCGCCATCGTGGTGCAACTAGCGCAGCCCTACCTGCTCTCCTCCCTCCGTCTGCTGCTGTGGGACTGCGACTACCGCCACTACTCGTACTACGTGGAGACCAGCGTCAACTACTGGGACTGGGAGACGGTGTGCGACCGCACCAGGGACCCGGCCAGGTATTGTGGTAGCAGACTGTTGTGTTGTGAATTTCTACATAGCAGCTTAGCAGTCAAATTACCGGCTCTGAAGTTAGATTGACGTCTCCAGGACTGAAGCGGATGTTATTATATAACGTAACTATAGTAACGTCAGCTTCCGGAAAAATCGCGATCAATCATGGGTTAAACGTTTTTGTTATTACGTAACCATGGTAATGTCACCTTCTGAAGAGACCGCGAGCGATCATTAGTTAACCGTAGCAATACCCGCCCAATTGGTCAGCAGAGTTCGGCCGAAGTCGTGATACCAGTCTCATAAGATTTAGGAACCCGATTTGTATTATTCGACCAAGTTGCGAACTATTTATTTGTGAAACAAAGCTTTTTGAGCTAGAATCATATGCATTATCGTCAAGGTAATGTGCGTGGGTGTTCCTAGGAAGTAGCTGGAATTACAGTAATCTGAGCCCAACGTTTTATGGCTTTAATGTAGGTTCATTATTAGGAATGGGATCAAGTTTCAATTAGGTTGCGGCTATACAGGTTTGAACAGGTTAGGGCTGCACTACACCGGCGCCATCGTGGTGCAACTAGCGCAGCCCTACCTGCTCTCCTCCCTCCGTCTGCTGCTGTGGGACTGCGACTACCGCCACTACTCGTACTACGTGGAGACCAGCGTCAACTACTGGGACTGGGAGACGGTGTGCGACCGCACCAGGGACCCGGCCAGGTTATCTTATCTTATCTTATTGGTGGGGCCCTTAAGGATACACTTCGACCTATTGGGATCTTTTGTGTAATTGCCCCGACCCAGCCAGGTCTGTGGTAGCAGACTGTTGCCATCAGCTCTCCGGTGAGGTGTGGTTTGACGTAGTAAATGATACAACGAAGTCTGAGGTAAAAGTGGATATCGTCGGTTCACAACCAAAACTCACTAAGTAACAAATACCTACTTGAAATAGAGATCGTATCTTAGTTCTGATTCAATACTGACATAAGAGGTTGCGAAGAGTAGTGACAATTTTTATTGTGGTTTTGCTTGTCAGCCGACGATTATATTTATTTGTGATACAAGGCTTTTTATACTAAAATCATATGCATTAAGTAAAGAGGGGATAACCATGTAAGGCGGCGGAGCAAGGTAATGTGCGTGGGTGGTCCTAGGAAGTAGCTGAAATTACAGTATTCTGAGCCCAACGTTATGGGTATTTACCTCCTAATGCGTCTATCCGCATAGTTAATAGGAGAGGCCTACGTCCAGCAGATGGACTATATGGATGATGAGAGAGCCCAACGTTTTATGGCTTTAATTTAGGTTAATTAATGTAGGTTCCTTATTAGGAATGGGATCAAGTTTCACTTAGGTTGCGGCTATACAGGTTTGAACAGGTTAGGGCTGCACTACACCGGCGCCATCGTGGTGCAACTAGCGCAGCCCTACCTGCTCTCCTCCCTCCGTCTGCTGCTGTGGGACTGCGACTACCGCCACTACTCGTACTACGTGGAGACCAGCGTCAACTACTGGGACTGGGAGACGGTGTGCGACCGCACCAGGGACCCGGCCAGGTTATCTTATCTTATCTTATTGGTGGGGCTCTTACGGATACACTTCGACCCATTGGGATCTTTTGTGTAATTGCCCCGACCCGGCCAGGTCTGTGGTAGCAGACTGTTGCCACCTGCTCTCCGGTGAGGTGTGGTTTTGACGTAGTAAATGATACAACGAAGTCTGAGGTAAAACTGAATATTTTTATTTGTGAAACAAGGCTTTTTATACTAGAATCATATAAAAGGGGATAACCATGTAGGTGCCGTGTGGTGACGGCAGTAAGAATGTGCCGTGTGGTGACGGCAGTAAGAATACATTTGTCACCACCCCAACTCCTCCTGTGGGTGTCGTAAGAGTCGACTAAGGGATTGAAGTGTCACTGACCACTATTTGATAAATATTGATGATGGGCAGCAGCGTCATCATAGTGGACACATTGCTGCGATCGCCAATCCGCTTGCCCAGCGTGGCGATTATGGGCATTTACCTCCTAATGCGTTCATACGCATAGTTAATAGGAGAGGCCTACGTCCAGCAGTGGACTATCATAGGCTGATGATGATGATGATGATGTAAGGCTGCGGGTCAAGGTAATGTGCGTGGGTGTTCATAGGAAGTAGCTGGAATTACAGTAATCTGAGCCCAATGTTATGGGTATTTACCTCCTAATGCGTCTATACGCATAGTTAATAGGAGAGGCCTACGTCCAGCAGATGGACTATATGGATGATGAGAGAGCCCAACGTTTTATGGTTTTAATTTAGGTTAATTAATATAGGTTCCTTATTAGGAATGGAATCAAGTTTCAATTAAGTTGCGGCTATACATACAGGTTTGAATAGGTTAGGGCTGCACTACACCGGCGCCATCGTGGTGCAACTAGCGCAGCCCTACCTGCTCTCCTCCCTCCGTCTGCTGCTGTGGGACTGCGACTACCGCCACTACTCGTACTACGTGGAGACCAGCGTCAACTACTGGGACTGGGAGACGGTGTGCGACCGCACCAGGGACCCGGCCAGGTTATCTTATCTTATCTTATTGGTGGGGCCTTTACGGATACACTTCGACCTATTGGGATCTTTTGTGTAATTGCCCCGACCCAGCCAGGTCTGTGGTAGCAGACTGTTGCCACCAGCTCTCCGGTGAGGTGTGGTTTGACGTAGTAAATGATACAACGAAGTCGGAGGTAAAATTGAATATATTCATTTGTGAAACAAGGCTTTTTATACTAGAATCATTAAGTAAAGAGGGGATAACCATGTAAGGTGGCGGAGCAAGGTATTATCAAAGCGCGATTAGAATGGGATTCGAA
>JALPQI010020421.1:0-16575 GCA_025490895.1 Thaumatotibia leucotreta | reverse complement strand
ACTAAATTGGCTTATACTCTTATATACGAGGTAAATGATAGACATTTATAGCCATAAGTGCTTAAGTGGGAAGCGACAAATTGAGACGTTTTTACTAAACCACTCACTTTGACTGAAATTGTTGTCGTTTAATTATAAGAAAACCAGTCTATTATTATATTTATTATCTGCTAAAACAGCAGCATAGGTAAATATGTAGAGTCAATTTTGTGTGCTTATTTTATGCAATACGGATAAAATAAAGGATTATGGTCACACAATACTTTTCTCCGACAGAAAAATAAAGATTTTTATTTTTATTTTTTTGCAGGTGACCTTATAATAAAAAAAAGAACAGTAATTAAAAAACATGGGGTTAGGGTTGCCAACCAAAGATCACAGATATGCGGTACGTTCGTGAATAAATTGCGGGACTTGGCTTTAAAATGCGGGACGTATGAGAAACTGTATTAAATAATAAAAATTGCCCAAGTACGAGTCCGATTCGGTCACAAATGGTTCCGTACCAGCAAATATATAAAAAAAAATACACACTTCTTACGTGATTTCCTGTAAATTACTTTACATGAGGAACTATTTTCTGTATTTTTTGCCAAATAGTAAGTTCTGTAGTTTCGGAGAATGGGGGTGATCATTTTTGCCTATTTTTCCCACTTCCAGCGTTCGTAAGCGTCAGTAGGTAGTATTCCCTGAAAAGCGAGACAATCGGCGTCCCGCGCGAACTCTTTGCGGGACCCATACTGTAGAGCCCCAGAAACGGGACGTCCCGCATATAGCGGGACGGTTGGCAGCCCTAGGTATGATATTGTCCTTGTTGCCAGCAAAATTAAATTATACTTCAATTGCTTAATCATTTTCGAAGGCTTCCCCCACTTAAGCACTAATTGGCTTTTACCAAAATAACAAATCCAATTATCCTCAGCTTATATAATTATTTGCATGTCTAATTTAAGAAGAACGTAAATGAATCATCCCTACTTTACGAGTAGTACCTGAAAAAAAAAATATATTTTATTCTATCACTTTATCGTGATTAATATGTATACCTAATTATTTATACCAAATACAGACTAACGGCCTTCTAGTACTAACGTTCACTGAGCTATGCTGCAGACAGTCAGACGGAAAGACGGACATGGTGAAACTATAAGGGTTCCTAGTTTATTACGGAACCCTAAGGGCCTAAGTGACTGTCCAAGACTCAGATTTACTGACGGCTGCGCAGCGTATTCGTTACACGATCGCAGCGTAATCGCGACGAAATCGCGGCGAATTGGTTACGGGCACGCGTCGAACACGCCGCGCGAACGCTTCGCTTTCAAATCACTTGTAAATTGCAAGTGTGATAAGGCCCTAAAGAGATAACCCTGTCAGTGTACAGTATATTATGTACCCATTCTTAAAAACGACGTACCTAAATAAAGTCCCACGTTCCGTTCAACTTCTGATAAACTTACACAATTTATTTTCTCTTGACCCTCGAGAGTAAAAGTTGCGGAGTGAAATATCATTTCGTGAAACATTTCCCAGGGGATCTTTGACTTTGCAAAAGGACCCCGCAGCAAGCATAGGGAAAAAGAGTTTGCAGTGAAATCGCATGAAATTTTAGTATGATGTAGATTCAGTCCAAAAATCAGAGCACATTTATGTGGACATCAGACAACCTTAACATGTTTAGTTCCGCAAAATCTGCGACCATTATGCAGTGTGTTAACATGAGGCAGGCTTTTATTTGAACCGAGGATTGAGATGCAGATTCTTAGCCAAACCATGTGCATTATTTGTTTAAAAATCCTAATTTTAAAAGTAATTATCTTTCTAAGAAAAGTTAATTGAGAAGCAATGTACTTCAAAATAAATCGTTAATTGGCACTTGACAATGACAGATCGCAGCCACTCGCAACGTTTGACAACTAAGCAGTACACGCGTTACATTGATCGTTCGAACGAAAAAAAAATTGTTCAGTTAATTTAAATATTTGTCAACTCTTAATACTTGAAAACGATTGCCAGTAATGCGTATTATTACCCATTTTCGTAAAAGCCTGGGTCATGGTAACACACTGTATATATTACCTAATCAAAAATGCCCCCAAAACCAATTGTTCAATTGTGCCAAGATGGGCAGGACATAGAGCTTTTCCTAACACCGCGCACCATCTTTGACAAATGTTTATAGAATATATACTAGCCAGTTAAAACTTTGATGGACCAATCAAAACTATTTTTAAATGGCGGTTTAAGTTTTTCTAGCTTGACATTGAAAATCATTAGATCATTACCGTGATGCATTGAAGAGGGGCTGACACTTGTCAACTAAAATTCAGGACAATTTTTGAAAGGCAATTTAGTATGGCGTGCGGCTTGCATGTTTTATTTGTTCGTTGCGCAAAATGTTAACAAGTGACTCTCGGGCACATCGGTATATTTTATTGAACTAAAATTCACTTGCAAACTTTTTCACACTCCGCGTGATACAATGAATGACCATGACCGCCCGGAACGGTGACTCACCATCTCTTTCTTTTATTAGCGGCGAGGTGGAATGCAAATAGTTTTTTAAAGCAGGTGTTGCTGACTAATGGTCCATTTTACCGCTAGGTATAGGTATAAGCTATCTGAATATTCAACTGAAGCTATTGCCGTATTTTACAAAAAAAACCGGCTAAGAGCATGTCGGGTCATGCTTAGTGTAGGCTTCCATAGTTATTCAAGACCTACGATCAAAAGTTAAGAGGGGGGGGGCACATTTTTTTTCTTCTGGAGCGGTAATCTTCGAAAATATTGACTTTATAAAACGATACCCGATTTTTTTTCTTTATTTTGATTGAACAGACCTCTATAGTCATGGGTGCATACCACGTAAATGTCGGGTACGTGACGCCGTTCTTCTACATTCTACATCTAAGAAAGTTACTAATATAATTTTTGGTGTATCTTAATCTTATAACTGGTTGTTTGTATTTATAGAGAATTCTCGCACTTTCCATATATTGCTAAGGTGGCTGTCATAGCCGTCACGTTCCCGACAAAGTAGACTTTGGCGTTAGCGTGCATGTTTAGACATTTTTGACCACCATGGCCGCCCCGATATATCTGACGGTGCCTGCGCCACAGACCTAACTCGTAAACGGGATTCGTGGCAATTAAGTGAAAACTACGAGTAGTAAGTTCTCTTTGCACGTTTCTCTAGGGAATTACTAGGTATGTACTACGAGTACAGTGTTGCGAGACGGCGAAACGCTAAAGAGAGAGACGCGTTATAAAACTTGGATATACGATTATACATATTATTGTTTCCTTAAATATTTTTTGATTAGTAATTTTTAGTAGTACGCATATAAATTTAAATGTTCGATGTCATATACCGTTTAGTATATTTTTCTTTGGTGGGTACTTTTGTACTTATCTTTCTTATTTTGATGGAGGTAGATCTATCAAATTTCCTCCATTGTCAGTCATCCGCAGACCACGAACCCTATAAAGTGTTCGAAACGTCGGAATGAAGTTAAAATTAGTTAATATACGCGAGTTTATCCGTTTTCATAGTTTTATTTTATTAATAAACGGTATTTATATTTATCGATTGAACACACGATATTCGCCACGCATTATCGAATGCGAGATCATGAATATGATAATCATTATAACAAGTCCGTAGTAGACGTGTGCGCCGCGCCGGCGTCACGCCGCCGCCGACCTTTTTCGCCACGCCGCCGCCGCCGACTAATGGTCGGCGTGGCCTTGACTGAATAACAGATTTATTTCTTATGTGTTAAATACTAAATACTAAGCTTCGTATTTGCTTTATGTATTTACGTAATGCTCTTATACAGGAAATAAAATATCAGCCTATCGAGTGTCATCACTCATTACACGTAGATACTTAGGCTCGACGACATCCAGCCTCCCGAACAAGCCGGTACGGTTTTTGCACAAGCAACGTCAGGTTATACAGAAGACCGAGAGGTATAACTTGCCCCTCTGGTTACCGTTCGTGGCCTATGAAGCATTTGAATCGATCGAGTCGTTTATGAAGCAGGGGTGACCCTCTTATTCATAAACAAATACTATACATTACTTCCAGCGGTACCAAAGTAGACTTTTCCTCCTTGCACCGATACCGCAATGCCGGGGGTCGTGATTATCAAGTCATCAATTTCTCTTTTACGATCTTTCGCCAACGGCCCCGATCTTTGGCAGCGTGGACCGCTTCAGCAACCTGAATGTTGAGTGTGGTGCGGATTTGGTCTGTCCAGTGCATGGGGCTCGGTCTTTTCCTTTCAAACTTTCCTGAGATAATAAGTTTTTGTAGGTCTTCCATGTTTGTGGGCTATGTGTCCAAAGAACAAGTAAGCCAAGTAGACTACTGGTACTTATATTGTAGCGTCCAGTTCGTCTCCAAGGCCGGTATTCGAAACCCATACCATTGCAGTATGTCAAAACTGTTTTTGGTTGCTTTGGAAGATGTCTTCAAGATTTTGGTCTGGAAAGGGCTTTGTCATCAACACATCAAATCCCTAAAAATGCTGGGTTTTCTCATACGTAACACAAAACAATTCAAAAGAACGTCGACGCGGATGTTGCTGTATAACGCCTTAGTCCGGAGCTGCCTGGAGTTTGCTAGTGTGGTCTGGAACCCGAGCTACCATACGCATAGCGAACGCATTGAACGTGTGCAACGGACGTTTACTCGTCATCTTGCTTTTACTGTGCCCAACATTAGCCACAAAGCTAACTACGAAACGCGATTGCGCCATTTTAATATGACATCCTTAGAAAATCGTCGTATGTTTCATGACCAGATCTTCTTGTTCAAGTTAGTCAACTGTCCCGCCCACACATCGTTCGCAGATATGCTCGATAAAATCTCACTTGTGGTGCCTAAACCTAATGCCCGTAGAATACCTAGTCGTACCTTCAATATCCCCCTCGCACGAACTAACGTGCGAAGACACGCGCCTCTGAATAGACTTCTGACCAGTTACAACGGTATTGCTGCTGATGCTGGCTTGGATATTTACCATGACCGTATCCAAATACATAAAAACAAATTATTTCGCTATTTCCCCTCACCACCTAAAAACCCAAATTGAAAGGTTACTTATTAGTTTTATTAGTATTAAATTAATATATATTTTGCACTCAGAGTATTGTATTATTGTGAGTGTATTGTATTATTCATCTCAGAGTAAGTTACTAAACAGTGTTAGATAAGTTAATCTAAATTTTGTTGTGTATATCCATATGTTAAGCTAAGGTATTATTCTGGATTGTTACTAAACTTAGTAGTGTAGAACTTAACTGGAAAATGAAGTGTTCACCTGTAATTGGGGTGCATATGTACCTATATAAATAATTACCAATTATTCCATGTAAACTTGCCTTATGTACTCTGTTGGTGTCCCGTATAATAAATTAAATAAAAATAAAACATCAATAGTCAGTATATCAGTTATACCACCCACGTTCGTTTTGCCGACTATAAAGTAATTATGGTTGAAACCTTGGAGAACTTGAGCACTATACTCATTGATTTCTGTAGAGCCCCTGAATGCGTTGGGCTTAAGATACAACGAAGACCATATCAAATATCTAGTCTTTGTGATACAAACTCCAGTCAAGATCTAAGCTCAAAGACGACGAACAAGTGTACCGGGGACAGACAACTAGTCCATCAGTTGGGTGGATCTAAATTTGAGAAAAAGGTCAATGTATAGTAGTGCCCGACAGTACAATATCTTCTCATTCAATATCCCGCAGTATATTTCAAAACAAAATTCTTCGACCATACTTATGACTATAAAACGAGGTAGGTAATTATGGGCTTAGTAAAAAGATCACTCAATGAACTATTTAATCGATGGAAAGAGGAGTTCCCTACAAGATTGAAACAGGAATTTTGAGAGCCGTAGAATAACTGAAAGAACCAACGTAGCTCAAAAAATGTGTGACCTGAAGTGGCAGTAGACATTAAACGCAGGTGTCCTATGCAGCATGGCCACGTATGGAGCCCCTCCGTGGGAAGATGCACTCACCATGCAGAACAAGGCCCTTTTAAGGAGACTACAGAGAGCTATTGCGGTTAGGGCAGTGCGGGCCTATCGCACAGTCTCTTGGCCTGCAGCGACATCTTTGGCGGCGCATCCCCCTTGGGAACTTCAAGCCAAAGTCCTTGCCGAAGTATACCGGTACAAAACAAGGCAGAGGGAGGATGGCCAAACCCCAAGCCATCAAGCGCAGAATCGCATGCTTCTCCAATGGGACGTGGACCTGGGGACATCGGCTTACGGCGTGCTAACCATAGAAGCCATTCGTCCTCACTTAGATCGCTCGATGAAGCGGCGCCACGGGGCACTGACCTTCAGGCTGGTGCAGATACTGTCTGGCCATGGGTACTTCGGCAGATATCTGCACCGGATTAGACGAGAAGAGTCAACAAAATGCCATGAGTGTGGCGCACAGGAAGACTCAGTGCACCATACCATACTTTAGAAGACCGACCTGCCTGGGAGCCTAACCGGGCAACATTAAGGCAGGTTATAGGAGCTGATCTAACATCGTAAACGCGATGCTCGACAGCGACAGAAGCTGGAAAGCCGTAACCACCTTCTGCGAAGATACCATTTCGCAGAAGGAGGCCTCGGATCGGGAGAGAGAAAATGATCCTGCAGCACACCCGCTCCGTCGACGCAGGCTTGGAGGTCGGCGCAGACGCTACGCACATCTGCTAGCTCCGCCCTAGCACACCAATATAGCCAAAAGATCATTGGACTGGGGCCACTAACTATTTGGTGTCCCATTGGGTCTGCAGCTCGGCTGCCCGCTGGAGTGACGCAGTAGAATGCTCATAGCGATCCTGCGTCACCCCGTCAAAAGCAGAGTTGGCACTCGTTGGGTTTTTAGACGGTAGTGGAGGTCAATGCTCCGTAGTCCGTCATACCTGTCTCACGACAGGATGCGTAAAAGCATTTTCCCAACGTAAAAAAAAAAGTGGGCTGGACATATTGCCCGCAAAATTAGCGTTGGGGCAAGCGATTTCTTAAAGGCAAGCATAAACTTGTCGACGCAGTGTAGGAAGGCTCCCAATATGATGGACCGATGACCTGGCAAAGATAGGTGGAATCCATTGGATGTGGGCTGCGCACTATTTATCCTTATGACATGCTATGATAGGAGATTTGGGGACCTGATGTCCATCGGCAGATAATACGTATTATTACTATCATCATATAACGAAGATGAATAGAGTTAGTCCAACAATAACTGGGGTTATTGTTGGAAATACACGAAATAAAGTAGACGTTGCCGTATAATTAATTTTCTTTTCGGACGCTGTGGTTGATATTTATATGAATTTCTCCATAACTATGGACTTTTATTTAAACTTCTGAATTTTAGCAGTGTTTCTTCTTATTTTACAATTTTGGGTAATTTAGTTTCCCAATGGGTCTTAACTAAATAACAATATCAATACTATAATAAACTGTGAATCTTGTGTCTACAATTTTAATGTTACAAGTCTAACATTGTTGAAATCGTCTCGGAAGATCGCACTTTTGCATTAAGCATTATCTGAAGTTATTTTGATTTTGACGACTTTTAAGCTAATACTTTTGGATATTGGATTGTTAAACATAAAACAGAAGAACCAATTTACGGTCCCATGGCTGTTAGAACTACATGGGACTATTGTGTAACAGTGGAGACTGATTTTACGATGGCTACTTTATTTCGTGGACATTTGGAAAAGCTTTAGAATATGATAGGAAGAGAAAACTGTTATCTATTGATCAGATGGTGGTTAAGGTGGCCATTGGTGGTGTTTATTGCACATTTATATTGTATTTATCTCAATTATAATAAAGAATACGATCGAATTCCGCTTTTATATTCACGTGACCTTCACGCCGATTTCACGCCGAAATCACGCCGCCGCCGCCGACTTTTCGGCAAACGCCGCCGCCGACCATTTTGACATCGGCGCACACGTCTAGTCCGTAGTCCGTATACTCAATGTACGTATCGTATGCATCAATTGGTGGCAGGCGGATCCATACATCCAAGTGATTCATTCAACATTAATAAGTATATTTGCAAAATACAGCAATGTGAATGCTTATAATGTCTTTACGGATACGATTCAGTGTGAGAACTTGAGAAGTCAATACAGTTTTATATTTATTTTCACAGTAAAGTATAAACCTTGAGGCCAAGCCACACAGGGTGCGTATGCAGCACGTGCGCGGTCGCGTTGTAACGTATATAAATATCATATTAGATGGCACACCGCTTGCTTGGCGTGCGCGTGACGTTCAAGCGGTGCTCCATCTACTATGACATTTCCGACGCCACTACGCACGATTCGTACACGCGCCACGTGTACGTGCTGCACACGCATCCGATGTGGCTCAGCCTTTAGGTTTATATGAATATACGTAGGTTGACGTACGTATATGGACGTAGGCTATGTCCGAACATCTTCTGTTGTTAACATATCTGGTAATTGTCAAGAATTTTCATCAATTTCATAATCATCGTTCGTTACTCAAAACGTGATTCGTCGAAATTCGTTGATTTCGTAGAGTGGGGGATAGAATGAGCGAATGCTCGTTTGGTCTAAATGCACCTTAAAACGTAACCGTTCTCGCAGTTTTTATTACTTTGCCGTAATGAAAATTACGCAATTAAGAAACAAAATGAGAACACACGAGAGAGTGCAGTTTCTAACAATTTATGTGTCTACTGAGAACCGTGTTCATATTTTTAAAGAAACATTAAATTTGTTATAACTGATTGTTTCGTTGCAAGAATCAGTGAAAAAGTCAATCGAAAATGGCAGGAATCGGTGGAAAATTCATAACGACAGACTTGTCAAATGAACACGCTACTACGATCGCTAATCCGCTTGCCCACCGTGGGGATTATGGGCATTTACCTCCTAATGGCCTGGCCACGACATTGGTCTAAGGCGACCGGCTTAGCAGAAAACCATACGTGCGAGAGGGAGTACCTATATCGGCATCCAACTCCAACTCATGGATTCGCTCGCTGCTGGTCGCCTTAGACTAATGTCGTGGACGGGCCATAATGCGATCATACGCATAATTAGCAATAGGAGAGACCTACGTCCAGCAGTGGACTGAGATAGGCTGACGATGTGATGAGATGTGATTTTCGCAACTTCTATAAGTATTAGCGACTACTTCAGTTTTATCTAAAAGTTTCAACGGGACTCAGTCAAAAAGAAAAGATGGCTGATGGAAAACTATCTAAAGAAGTCAATTCAATTAAAAGTTACATCTTTCTCAAGCGCGTGATTTCTATAAAAAAACACCATTGAGCTGATTACGTGGATCGATAGTGAAAGTTTCCTATTGTTGTGTTGGCAATAGTTATGTATTCAATTTCCTTTTTAAGTACATACCTAATACAATATCAACTATGTTCTTTCAAAATTCAAACGTAGTAAACGCCGATTGTTAAATTAAAACCAAAGCTAAAACGCCATAGATAAAACTTGGTGGTTTGCTTTGCTTCCTATACAAAACCCAATTGTGATGTAGGTATTCATTATGATATACGAGTACAAGGTGCTCGCAGAGCTTTCGTATAATTTCAACAGTTTTTTCCTGATCATATTTAAAGACAGGGCCGGATAGACAGCGATGAACGACTGTTTTATAGTGAAGTTGACTGATGTCAAAACAGTAACGAAATGTAGGCGCACGAAAGATCACGGTTTTGGCACGTCACGCATGGCCATTACTTTCTGCATATACACGAATGTGATTAATGTCTGCAGTTCGAACTTAATTCCTCGTAATTTGGACACCTTCAGTACATAATTATAACCAGAAGGCCTTCCGAAAACTTCGAAAATCGCATATTACAACCATCTTCTTTCTTCTTTGTCACTCCAATGACGCTTTCATTGTAGTGACAGAGAGACATGCTCGAAATTTAAGGCACCAATTGTCTAACTGGACAGAAACCTAAAATTAAAAAAAAAAACCTGAGTGTTTGAGGCTTGCGATAAAAAACAATAATAAATAGGCGGTAGAATTTTTCGAAGGAAATATAGAAAAGAAGAAACCTAGCAGAAGAAAGAAATGGTAATTTGACGAGTTGATAGGGTATTAAAAGATAGTATGTAAGAAAAAGAAAGTGGATGAGTACGCAAGGATTTAGTTAATAATCTATAATCCTGATGTTACTTATCATTATCATCTTTCGTACTGACATTATAATCCTAATCTGTTATTTAATTGCAATATCCTATAGTACGAGTAGGTTTTTGTAGTTTCTGTCTTAGTGGGGTGAGTAATACAATAGCACTTCGTCAGACAAGTAAAATAAGGTCTAGACAACGTCGGGATGATGAATCACCCTCGCAAATGAAAGCTTCGTACTTGTAATAATCGTTAAACTACTTCTCCGCACTGCGCCTTAGTGAGAATTTCTAAAAAGTTTGTACATTAGAATATTTGGATAGTGTTTTGATATTGATAAAAATGATAGGCTGGTACATGGCGTAAAACAAGAGCGGCCACATTTCCAAAAATGTCCCCAAGACGCTTCTACGACCTATTTTTATTTCAAAATTTTTAATAAGAAAAGTTTCTGGATGTAGGTTTATTCATTAAAAGCAAATATATTACAAACCTTAAAATAAAACTGACAAAATTATCTATTAAATATACTTAGTTACAAAACAAAGCAATCATAAAAAGAAATCCCTACTGCAGAGATCCCATTTTGCTAGCGGCATTACCTCTGAACCGCCAGGATGATACGCTGGGAGATGGGTAAGATCTGGGATCCCCCGTGGTGTCGACCAGCCGTGCCGCGAGGGATCAAAGTTTTATACAAATATTTTGAGAAATATGGTGTATCTTGCTCAGCATCATTGACTTGATTCGCCTTGGCAGCTAATAGATTAGCCTACCAATTTCTAACAATCGAAGTCATGATCCAACAACTTTTTGAGTAACTCTATAAAACCACGTTTAAAATGCTATTTCAAAATTTTATGTCCCCATTATTAATTTCCTTAAGATATCTGCTAATCCGGCGAGGGCAGGAAATCGAAATTAAAATTGTATAATTTTGTTTTCCTTTCCTCCTTATTTGACATTGATTGGTTTTCGAATTATCTTCGACATCTGATCTGTAAATGTATCCTTTTTCAGACTCTGCGGCGTCAGGTATCGATTCGGCCGACCTTGACGTTTATATAACCACTTTTGAAGGTTTCAGAAGCTTATCCCAAGTTATTAGACTAAGTATTCGTTTTTGTACGGTTTGCAAGCAAATATACCTTCATCAAATCTTTTCGAAGAGTATCGTGGTTATTAATACAGTAATTGGTCTATCTTTATTCCTTTTGCTAAGTTTCGCAAAATTAGTCAAGGCAGTAATATTTTTATAACCACAGTCATCAGCTGTTTTAAATTTTCTTGCTGTCCCTAAAGTCGATATTATAAAATAACTAATAACAAAATAGTAAAATTTGTCCAAAACGAATAAAATACAAAATACCAATCCAATACCAATGACTAAATTCGCTGTGATCGACGGAAGGTAGTCTGGTGTAATTGGAAGCACGTTGGACCGGCAATCCAGAGGAAGCGGGTTCGAATCCCGTGACGACCAGAGTCTTTCGCAGTTGATTTTTTCAATGGTAAGCACATCTGTTACGACATTGTGGGATTATCCGCATTGTAAAAAAAGTAATACCAACATCAATTTGTTTAATTATAAAACAAATTGATGTTTCCTAATCATGAAATACAAAATAGTTTATTCCATAACTTTACAATACATTATTAACCCCTCGTGTGTCGCGAATATTTTTTTCTAATAGTTTCCTCGTCACTGATCAGTGCTTAGACATAAGACGGGTTAATATAGGTTAGGTTAACTAAATTAGTTAGATTTAATCTATGTACAATTGTACATAAATTGTAGTTGTAATTGTAGTTGTTGGCTGTGTGGTGACGGCAGAAAGAATACATTTGTCACCACCCCAACTCCTCCTGCGGGTGTCGTAAGAGTCGACTAAGGAATTGAAGTGTCACTGACCATTATGTGATAAAAGATTGATGATGGGCAGCAGCGTCATCATAGTGAACACATTACTGCGATCGCCAATCCGCTTGCCCAGCGTGGCGATTATGGGCATTTACCTCCTAATGCGTCTATACGCATAGTTAATAGGAGAGGCCTACGTCCAGCAGTGGACTATCATAGGCTGATGATGATGATGTAGTTTTGAAAACAAATACATACATTATACTGAAGAATTTAAAGGAACGTTTAAAAATATCTTCCTATATGATTAATATACTTAATGTAATGATATTTAACTGAAGTATCCAAGCTATTCCTTCACGCTTATCATTGAATCTAGGGACATCATCATCACGAACATCAACTTAGGATGCCAAATTGCTGCATATATTTATTAACCTACCAACTATATCGATAACTATCATCATAACCCCTCCATTAATTCATGTGCATGTTTTGCACAACGTACTGTCTAAAACAAAAAAACTTTAAGTCCATATGGAGTCATATAGTGGCTTACGTCGTTCTTACATTAGACTGTATTGCGCATGTATTTGTGAGGGTGGGGTGTCACCCCTGGTTAAACCGATTGGTAACTAGGGCGGTGCGATAGTCGAAATATTTAATCGAACTTTTTGCCCAATTTCATGTTTTTACTGTTACTACGCTTGGTCATTTTTTGTTCGTGACAATCGTGACGTAATGAAATGACATCTAGTTCAGTTACGTAATTGGTTTGTGGTTGTTTTGATGGAAGTTTTTATTGTCTTTTTGTTCTGTTATGTATACTTATAATAATAATACATTTTATTTATTTCGGGCAACAAGTCCCATATTTATTATACAAGTAACAATTATACTTACATATCTAGATTAGTTGCAACCTAATAAAATTATGAAGAAATTATACAATCTACTTGACGGGAAGTAATAAACATTTCGTATTAAACATTTTTTATTTATAATACGGTAAAGAAACAGTATTTCCCATAATTGTATTACATAAATTACATTATGTTTGTTATTAGTCAAAAAATGTCTCCTGGTTAGTTTTTCTTTATAAGAGATAAAAATTCTAAAGTTATAAAACACGAATTCCTATTTCTGACGTACGAACCACTTACACAACACATAAAACTTGTATCAAATCAATGAAAACATCCTAATAAAATATTCACCACTTTATTTACACACGATTAGTAACCCTGACCAAAATAGCCAACAACAAATCAATCCGCCACACTATCGAATACCTGTAATCTATCGACTCGATAACCGCTGCCGCCCGCACTAGTCCACCCCGTCTTTACTCTTCAGTACGCATACGGCAGCGGCCGCGACCGGACGCTTGCCCTTCGTTCCCGGGAATATTAAAAAAAAAACAGGAATCCGTGCCGTGATAACGTCCCGTTCTTAGTGTCAGTGTCGGTTTTGTACGTTATTTTTGCCTTGGAGGACCACGTTATCGGTATAGATTAGATTCCGATACCTTTTTATATCCCTTGTATCCAATCGGCGTTTGTTTGTGTGTTATATACGTAATCGCGTGTTTATGAACTAGGTCTTGTAATGGTATATAGTACTTGTATATTGATCCATCGTGTTTATACGGATTTTATACAATTTAATGTTACTTATTGTTTGTCCAACGTTGCATTAACATATCACTTCAATCAATTATTTAGATAAGAAACAGAAGAAAGAAAGGCAAATTCCTAACAATAGTGTTAGGTATTTGCCTTGGAAGTTGGTTATATGAAAGAAAAACAATACAATACTCTTTTAATATCATACCTTATTTTACCCCTACGATACCAGTTATAATAGCTGGGTCAAACGCAAACCCATGTTCGGAGTCTTTCCGGTGGACAATCTAAAAGTTAAGGCTTATAAAGCTTGATTTTCTTATGAAAGCCTTATCTTCATTAAGACGTACTCCTTTTTCATTGCGTTGTATGATAAAAATCATTACTACCTGTCTACAGGCTGTTAACTATCGACCACAGGAAAGAAAAAGTGCGTGTTCAGCTGAACTATAGAGCCTATCTTTCTTGTGGTCAATAGTAAGCAACTTGTAGGAGTGTAGTCGTGATTTTTATCATACAATTCAATAGGAAAGGAGTGCCTTTAAATGACAATAAGGGTTTAATAAGAAAATTAACTTTCATAGGCCTTAACTTTTAAAATGTCCACCGGAAAGACTCATAACATGATATTAAATTTGACCCAGCTACAGGTGTTTTTACGTCTTCATTTCTCTTTACGATTACTTCCGAAATTAATTTCGTGCGCGACTATTGTCCAACATTCTTTTTCTAATGAAGTAATTAGACCGATTTCTCTGCCATTAAAATTCCTATCAACGGTCCAATTGTCTGCAGTATCGGCAAAGATTCAATCTTAACACGACGAAAGTCACTTTTCACTTTTACTTTCATTTTTTAAATCAATGAGACGATTATACCCTTTATCAGTATAAGAAAGATCCTATTTAGAATGTAATTGCCCGATTACATCGCTTCTGATATCTATATTACTGCTATAAATCTTCTTTCAACATATCTACCGCTATTAATTGCGAACCGGTCTATTCCCCGAGTCGTTTCTACTGCAGAACTTTATGCTGCATTTTTATGTATCACCACTTCAACCAATTTTGAATCTTCTGCAACATGCCACAAGATCCTATTTGATTTTATGGGCACGGGAAAAGTTTCCTGCCCATTTCCGTCAAAGTAAATTACTGACCGGAGAATTGAAAATATTGCTTTACAAGATAGTCTCTTCCAGATTATTAACGACTAATAAGAAAAAAAAATTGCATGCTTGAGTAAAACAAAATGGTGTCTAGTGAACTCTGGCAAATTTCGCATTTTTTTTATATTTATGTTTTATAAAACTCATTGGCTATATCATAATTGGAAACAAATAAGCCAATATGGAAATAATTAAATTGCTCCTTACGTCCAGTCAAGGGCATAAATATATATACACATTTTTACTAATACCTGCAGCATACGGTCTAAAATTGTATATATATATACATATACAGGGTGTTTGGTTAGCGATGTCGGAGCTTTTAAGGGCTTAAACTACAATCAATTTCATCGATAAATTACCAAAAAAATTTTTTTTTGTGCCAACGATAATTAAATGGCGGCCATTTTAAAATTTCAAACAGACGAATACGGGCGCACGTGATCTTTCTGGAATTATACGTTTGTTATTGGTCCTATCCTTGCAAAAAAAATCTTGTTAAAGAGCTCATTAGACAAGCAAACTAATTAAGCTAATCATTTAATTCAACTATTTGAACAACAAGGCTAAAAAAAATTTTTTTTATTAAAAATAGAAAAAAAATCACCTTAATTTTTCAAATAATTTTATTTTGCATGAAAACTAGGTCGTTAAGATAGGTTTTTGGTGTTGTTATTTGTTAGTACAGGATGTTAGCTAAAACACAACACCATAATTACAGTTATACCTTAAGTACTTTAGGAATTAGAAGTGTTCAAACATGCACTGGATGGATGGAAGGCGGCCACTTCACTAGTCAGTACACTGCTGACATTCATTTGTTTATGGATTTTGCATCGGGAACGCTAAATGCAGCTGTTTTGGTGTGTGTTTGAGCACTTGTAATTCCTAAAGTACTTAAGGTATAACTGTAATTATGGTGTTATTTTTTAGCTAACATACTGTACTAATAAATAACAACACCAAAAACCTATCTTAATGACCTAGTTTTCATGCAAAATTAAATTAATTGAAAAATTAAGGTGAATTTTTTACTATTTTTAATTAAAAAAATTTTTTTTAGCCTTGTTGTTCAAATAGTTGAGTCAAATGATTAGCTTAATTAGTTTGCTTATCTAATGAGCTCTCTAACGAGATTTTTTTTGCAGGGTTAGGACCGATAACAAACGTATAATTCCAGAAATATCACATGCGCCCGTATTCGTTTGTTTGAAATTTTAAAATGGCCGCCATTTAATTATCGTTGGCACAAAAAAAAAAATTGTATGGTAATTTATCGATAAAATTGATTGTAGTTTAAGCCCTTAAAAGCTCCGACACCGCTAACCAAACACCCTGTATGCCCTTGGCTGTACATTACGTTTAAATGCTACAATATTATAAAATGCTCTTCTCTGTTCGCTCAAATCTAATTTACCGCTTTACTTGGTTGTTTTGCAAAACGGCTGACCCAATTCCTGGCTTCATCTAGCTTGCGCTACATCTAACCTAGGCTATATAGAAGTGCATCTAGTGGATATACTTGTTTGTAAGTTAGCGTGTTGAAAGTTCCATCTAACTTGGTCGTAGAATGCTGAACTTTGCCTTTATGCATTCCTGAAGCATTCACAGCTTTACTAAAGTACAAGTCCCATTTTTTAAACCTGTTAAAATGAAGGGGACAAAATAGTAGTCCAATTTCTTGGTAACTCCAGAAAAATCAATCAATAATTTGATTCGCCCTAGTATCCTTAATTGAGCTCGATT
>JALPQI010020420.1:0-21046 GCA_025490895.1 Thaumatotibia leucotreta | reverse complement strand
GTGGCTATACATTACAAGATAAAACTTATAATGTTTATGCACCAAATTATAACTGTGCTCAATACTTGCGGACACTAGATCACCAAAAGGGTTTTTATGGTTTATTTGGAAAGCTGACTGGGTCAGGTTTGTCAGTAGCAGCTGCTGAGGAAATTGTAACAACTCTTGGGCCCCATGATAGTGTCATACAACTACAACCATTGTTTGATAGAGTGGCACAATTCATTGAAAACAGTTGCACTATAACAGATCTATTTTCCAAGACAAACAAGAATGTAGATGGCTGCTTTAAAAAGGCATCAGACTTTTTGGGTTGCTCATTATACCTTATGAAACCTTGGAAGAGCTTTGAAGAAAATCCTTGTTGGAGCCAAGCTTTGCTACATGGATACAGTAAGATCTTTTCCATATCTAGTAAATACAGAATAAATGCTAACTGTGTATGCCCCTGAAAGCTATTGAAATGTCTAAAATCGTATATATCTATCTCTGTCACTCCAACGGCGCCTTTGCTGGAGTGATAGGTATAGATAGATGCCTTAAAATTACAATTACGAAGTTTATCATAGGCCTGCTTTCTATCTCAGCATCCTTTTGCAATGCTATGTTGTTGTATATTCCATTATAGGTAACTATACCACATTTGCAACTGAGCAATGTGCAGTGATTTTAATTATAATAGTTTTGCTTTGGAATTTTTCCACAGAAATTAATTTTCAAAAGACTTTCTATTTATTGCTTATAGATAGGGGTCGGAACTATGGGTGCAAAACTTTAACAAAATTTGTTAAGTGGACTTGACATAACACATACTGTCATAAAATATACATATCTACACACCCACACATTGTAAGTTGAAGATTCCGAGATAGGGAATAAAATTGGATACAGATTTTTCAATAATATTCATATTTTTTTGGCTAAAGTGTTCCCATGTGTCAATTTTAAAGTTTTGCACTCATAGTCCCGACCCCTACTTATAGAAAATCTGTTTTACTACAAGAAATATTGCATCAACACTAATCCAAAATATCAGGATTGTGTAACTCAATAGAACTCTGACCAGTGTAGTGAAAGGACTTCAATGGTGATTGGTTATCAATCCTTATGGCCTGTTTCAACATGCCCAAATAAAATATATCTATCAGATAAATGTTAGCTTTCCTTTTCTTTTATATTTCTAGCCTTATAAGGCCCACCATCAGGGACCGGGAACCATTATTTTCTCCATACAAAAAGTAGGTTCTGTTTTCGTTCTTAGGTCCTTAAAAATATGATATTGTAAATTACATAAAATATTGAGCACTACATAAAGAGTATACAGCATTTTAAAATATTGGGCTATTTCGAGGTTTTTGTAAAATACCGGTTTCGGTCCCTGCCCACCATACTATTTTCTTTTGATCTCATTTTGAACCTTGCCACGTAAGGGAATAGAGGTGAATTTCGTTTGTTTGTAAAATCAATCGAACAAATGATATACGACTCTTTTACCTTTATGAAAAGCTTACATTTAATTGTAATGTACATTCGGCCTTACGAGGCTAGGGAAAAGGGTGACAATAATTTATCTGACAGATAGATTTGTCTAGGGATCTTATCTTATCTTATGGTTGGGGCACGTCGGGCCCTTGCATACATACACTTTGACCCATTAGGATTTGTGTAATTGCCCCCTGTTTCGCCTACCGCAAGGATTGTCCTATCACTTCAACATCCAGATGAAACAGGCTGTTATTCTTCCAGAGCACCGAAGCCGAGGGATCGTATGCGGCGGCAAAGGTTCTGGCAAGAGCTCCTTCCTGCGGTACTACGTGAACAGGCTGCTGGCGCGTGGACCCGTGCTAGTGGTGGACCTGGACCCGGGGCAGAGCGAATTCACGCCCGCCGGCTCCGTGTCGGCCACGGTGGTGGACGAGCCCTTACTTGGCCCGGCGTTCACACACTTGAAGACGCCTGAAAGGTTTGGGCGCTTTTCCTTTTTAATCACAACATAAGTACTAGGACGTGTGGTGTAAACAAGTCACAACATCAGCCTAGTTCACGCCGGCCGGCTCCGTGTCGGCCACGGTGGTGGACGAGCCCTTACTTGGCCCGGTTTTCACACACTTGAAGACGCCTGAAAGGTTTGAGCGATTTTCAACACATTAGCAATCAATCCACTGCTGAACGTAGGCCTCTCCTATTAACTGCGACCATATATAACATAGACGTCTAACGCCAGCTCCAAAGTGCCATGTTTATCGAATATAGCCAATCGAAAGTTTGATGGACGAAACATAACTATTTTTAAATGGCGATGGCCTGCGACCATAAATAACATAGACGTCTAACGCCAGCTCAAAAATGCCCCCAAAAACAATTGTTCAATTGTGCCAAGATGGGCAGAACATAGCGCTTTTCTTAACACCGCGCATATGTCGACGCAACATCTTTGACAAATGCTTATAGAATATAGCCAATCAAAACTTTGATGGACGAAACACAGCTATTTTTAAATGGCGATGGTGGTTTAAGTTTTTATAGGTTGACACTGAAATTAATTACCGTGATGCATTGAAGAAGGGTGACATTTGTCAATTAAAATTCAGGACTGTTTTTGTAACGCAATTTAGTATGGCGTTCGGCTTCCATGTTTTATTAGTTCACCTTAAACCTATTAACTATGTGTATAGACGCATTAGGAGGTAAATGCCCGTAACCGCCAAGCTGGGATTGGCTATCGCATTAATGTGTCGACTATGATGACGCTGCTGCCCATCATCAATCTACTCTCAAAGAATGAACCATTGTGTGTATGCAGTCGTCATATACCAACCTGTATCTACTGTCATTTTTGACATCCACACATAGATACTTTCTGTCACTGACTCGATCCATTCGTGCCAGCTTTCGTTGAATTTACCTCTACGCAACGTTCAGCTCTGCGCCTACATCCGTATAGTCACTGGATGTTGTTGTTTCACCTAGAGTACTTTCACTCCAATAGCTTTCTTTGCTTAGCATTTAGAATCAGGCAAAGAAAACACAAATCAATTCTTCATCTAAATCAGGCCTACAGTCAAAGGCAAAATAAGGATATAAATAAAAATGCTCAAAAATATGTCCCAGTGCACTTTAAATCTGTGTAATAAGAATAAGACTAATAAGAACGGCGTAACATATTTATAAGAGGATTCTTTCTGTACATATTTTGCCCTTGACTGTACTACCGCGAACTTCGGTATTCGTAAATTTCGAGGATTTGTTTATGTCAGACAAATCCTTGAAATTTTCGGATTTCGAAGTACGCGGTTGGGACGCAGTTTCCAAAATATTGGGTACAGTTGGTTGATCATGCGACATGTAACATACCTCCTTCCTTTTGATTTTGACGTATTATGTAGCAAATCAAATGTCAAAGTCCCTTAGGGATAGGCTACGCGCATGTGTACGCTGCGGCCATCGTACCACTTAACGTTCACTCACATGAAAACGGCCGAAAGGTTATTTCGGTTGTTCTTCTGCTTAACTGAACTTTCTGCTAATTCTGGACTGTATATGCGTAATAGGCTGCGTAGGTTTTTAGCGTTACAAGGAATAAAGTCAGTCAACTGGCTGCCTATATTTTGTATTTTAATCTTTCACACTTGCGACTGTCCAATATCAAAACCTAGCAAGCGACATTTGAAAATTTAACAAGCACGGTTTTTATTTTCGACAGCCTAGTTTGTCTACAGTCACGTTAAATAATGGCACTTTTGAAAACGTACTATCGTATGTATGTCCCAAACATAAAGATCAAAATCGTCAACATGATACAGAGAAATTAGTAAAATTTCTCTGTCTGTATCACGTTACTTATAGATCTGCCTTGTATCCGCTATAATAATTGAATATGTCTTCATCATCATATCGGCTAAATTACGTCCGTTGCTGGACATAGACCTCCCCGAATGGTTGCCACAGTGACCGACCTGCTCCACCCCTATCCGTCCGGATTCCTGCGACCTTCACCAGAGGATCAGTCCACATTATGGGGGATTTACCCACCATTTAATATGTATTAATCTTAAATAACATGTACATAAGTTGTTAATTGTTATTGTTTACAATACAAGTTATATCCTCAGGACAGACGATTTGTGTTTTGATCAAACTGTGTCCATATTTTTGGAGCTGACTGAACATGTCATAAGACTCATAAGTCATAACGTTGTTATGTTGTATGAACTGACTGTTGATTGTGTGCTGTTACTATTCTGGTAATTATAGATTAGTCATCAACGTCATACCGAAATACATTTTTCGTCTGATAATCAGCAGACTGAAATAGAATGATAAATATAATTTCCCCTAAACCGTACTTGAACATCAACACATCATTAGAAAGACATTAAATTGAAACCATAGGTATAAACGCCACAGTTGAGGTTAACCTTGTCACACTTGTCTGATTTTTGAGCAATTCTTTTTATTTTTGCCACTAAAATGAAATATGAAAATTTGGGTAAATTTTATACTATTTCTGCTCAGAATCACGAGCTGATTCCATTTCCGGCGAAAAAAAATCGGTCCCAAAAATTTCATACATATTTCGAATATCCTCTTGTGTTACCGCCATAGAAGGTGTATGAAAAATAGTAACACAATAGGAAAAAAAATCATGGGACACTTTTTTTTCGACGGAAATGGAATCAGCTCTTGATTCTGAGCAGAAATAGTGTAAAATTTACCCAAATTTTCATATTTCATTTTAGTGGCAAAAATAAAAAGAATTGCTCTTTTACGAAATGCCATTCTTCAAATCACTTCTGAATTTAAAGCTGGGTCTGGTAATATTTTATGATGGGGCTAACGAATTTTTATTGCATTACTTACAGAGCTCTATGAATTTGTAGCCTTCGGCAAGTCGAGACATCCATTGCCAAGGACGGCCACGGTACAGTCGGCACGGTCGATTGCAAAAAAATGTACATGGTTAAGTCCTTAATCAAAACAAAAAGCATGATAGCGTCAATTGTATTACGAAAGTTAGTCATAAGTACTAACTATAGTGCGTACTCTGTCCTACAATCTTTGGCAGTCGAAAATAGCGTAAAAAAATGCAGGTGTGTATTGTTCCTCATAGAAAATTTGAATTTTCGGCCTTTTTCACTGCCAAAAGTCGTTATACTTTTTTTTTTCCTCTGGCTTTACTCCTTGCTTGTTTCAACAGCAAGGTGAATTTGCCGATGTCGAATGTGGTTTGTTTATTTTTCCTTTTCGATGGACGTAACTTCGTAACACAAAAATTATTAAATTTTGTTTTCATTAACCTTTTGAATGCCAAGAACCACTAAAGTGGCCGTGTGTTGTCCTGCCTACCACGCCAGCAGCCACTAAAGTGGTCATCGAGTATGCTGTTAAAGTAACTGTCTTGCTGACAGATAAGGTTTATTTTCATTGTTCATTAGTAGACATACTGGCGTGTGTCACAATTTGATGCGAGAGGGAAGGCGCTTAAAAGGTTAAAGGCCTTCAATTTTTTGCAATCGAACCATATCCTGTTACTGCAGGAACGCGGAGTCGCGCTAAAACGACCCCTATACGATATGTGTATTACATAGAAAACCTAAACAAAAAGGGGCGCTGCGCTGGTAGAGTTAACGTCAATTAATAGTAGCCAGAGTAGCCACAAATAGTTCGGTACACCATATAATATATTTGGTATGGCTATTTGGCCACTTTTTAGTGCTTTGCTTCAAAGTATTGTACGCGGTCACGGTGCTCAAAATATCTGAACATGCACGCTACAATAAAGGGCTGCTCAGATGTTTGTGAGCACCCTGCCCGCTCCGATAGATCTGATGGTGACTGTACATAGTGCGAATGCAAGATCCTTACTTACTAAAGGGTTCAGTACCCAAAGGGATAAGAGATACCCAAAGACGTTTTACTGGAGCCTATTATTAAAGCTTCGCTGTAGTCTGTCGCCAGGCTGTATCTAAAAAGTAGAATAAAATAGATATTTATGAGGCTCCCATACAACAAACGTGAACCCTTCGTTCGTGAGTCCGACTCGGACTTTTATTTTATTTTCCGGTTTTTTATTTAATTTTCTTGTGTTTCCAAGTTTGAATAAATTATTATCTGTATGTATGTAAGGAAAATATTGAGTAATTGATTTGTCTGAACGCAACGTGAATATTTCGTCGGGTTAGAGGCAGAACCAACAGTTTCGGTAAAACATTTTTACCAAATAGTTTTCTATGCCACTTACATACAATACGATTTGAAAACCAACTTCAAGCAAAATGTTGGCTCTGCCTCTAACCCGACGATTTCATTAGATTATTATATAAGCTATTGCAGCCAGTGTGTTAATTAAGTTCAAGTTTCAATGGTACAGGCCTCAGGTCTAGACTTCCGAATAATTTAATTCCTGCGACCATATACAGGGTGGTCCAAACCCTGACGTGAAAAAATTTTTTTTAGATTCCTCACGTCATGAGCTATCAGAATATAGCCCATGTATGTTAGCCTATTTTTTGTAGTTTTCGAGTTATGAATTTTTGAAAATTTTTTTTGAGAAGTTCTGGAATGTAGAAATTTATTAATTAAAAAAAACTATTGGGCTTTTTAACTAGTTTCTTTTTGTAATAGTATTACTACAAATAAAGCATTTACTGACAAAAAAATTAGCGTCCTCACTTTGATAAAAGTAGGATAAAAAAATACCAAATTCAAAATTTTACGCTAAAAAACGCATCAAAATAGCATTAATGTACGTAAATAAAAAAATAAAACATATCTCAAGGAATTTTCGTATTCTAAAGACCGCCTTAGACCTAAAGCCTTCGTAAAACCAAAAAAAAGTGATACTTAATGATGAGGATTTTTCGGAGTAGTCGGTCAAATAAACTTAAAAAAGCTTAAAATTTTAAAGTAGTAAAAAATTACTTGATTAACTACACAAATTGTTTTTTCGTGGTATTTTCTGTCTTTGTTTATTGATAAGAACAACAAAATAGACGAAAATTTACTTTATTTTTAAATTAAAAATCTAAAAGTTTTTTTTGAGTTTATTTGACAGACTACTCCGAAAAATCCTCATCATTAAGTATCACTTTTTTTGCTTTTACTAAGGTTTAAGGTCTAGGGCAGTCTTTAGATTACCAAAAATCCTTGGGATATGTTTTATTTTTTTATTTACGTACATTAATGCTATTTTGATGCGTTTTAACGTAAAATTTTGAATTTGGTATTTTTTATCCTACTTGTATCAAAGTGAGGACGCTAATTTTTTTGTCAGTAAATGCTTTATTTGTAGTAATATTTTTACAAAAAGAAAATATTAAAAAAACCCAATAGTTTTTTTTATCAATAAATTCCTTAATTCGAGAATTTCTCAAAAAAAATTTTTCAAAAATTCATAACTCGAAAACTACAAAAAATCGGCTAACATACATGGGATATATTCTGATAGCCCATGACGTAGGGAACCTAAAAAATTTTTTTGACGTCAAGGTTTGGACCACCCTGTATAACATCAGAGATTATTTAGGTACTTTGTGATAACATGGATGTCTAACGCCAGCTCAAAAATACCCCCAAAAACAATTGTTCAATTGTGCCAAGATGGGCAGGACATAGCGCTTTTCTTAACACCGCGCATATTTCGGCGCAACATCTTTGACAAATGTTTATAGAATATAGCCAATCAAAACTTTTGATAGTCCAATCTCAACTATTTTTAAATGGCGGTTTAAGTTTTTATAGGTTGATATTGAAATTCATTAGTTTCATTACCGTGATGCATTAAAGAGGGGGACACTTGTCAACTAAAATTCAGGACCGTTTTTGAAAGGCAATTTAGTATGGTGTGCGGCTTCCATGTTTTATTTATTCGTAGCTTAATTCCAATTTTTCTTGCTAGTTTTTGTTACGCTATTAATTAAACCAAGCGCAGGCGCACAATACGGCAGTCCTACGGAATGTTTACAAACAGTCTTGTTCCAGGATGTTGAACATCGGCATCATTAGCACAATGGATAACCCGAGACGCTACGTGGCAGCATTGCGACAGCTCATCACCTACTGTCGTGACGAGCCCCGCTTCGCCGACCTACCCTGGATCCTGAACACCATGGGAATGGTCAACGCTCTAGGCCTCCAATTCATGGCCATAATCGCCATACTCTTACAACCCACATTCATCCTGCAAATAGACTCTAAAAACCCTAAGAAACGTTTTTCACAACACTTGGATTCCGACACAGTGAAGTCGCTGTACTATAAGTACCAATATAATCATCTTTTCAAGGCTATAAAGTTACAAAGCGAGCTGGATTATGCCCTCATACTGACAAATTCTGATATTGTTAAGGGCAATTTTTCGCTTGCGCCTAAAGAGGAAAGATACCTGAACTTTTTGGCCTACTTTGGCAGCATGTTGACTAATAACAACTCAGATGACTTCCTGTTGGGTGTCGTTCCTTATGAGTAAGTTGGTTTTAATTATAATATAAGTATTGCTATTTCCGGTCGCCTATTAAGTTATTTAGATTAAGGTTTAGATTATAATTCGTTTATAAAACAAGTATGGGCTTGTGCATAAATCACGCGAGGTCCTACAGGGGGGGAGGGGGTCCAAGAAAACATCACGAAAGATCACGGTAGGGGAGGGGGGGGTACAAGGAGACCTCACGTGTATTTTTTTACGATGAACAAACTAAGAAATATTGTCAATTTCGGCTAGCGAACGTGAAAAGTTGAATGAAAAAAATACACGTGAGACTGCTAGGGGGGGGGGGGGCTAGCCAAGAAACTCACCAAACATCACCATGGGGGAGGGGGGGGTCAAAAAGTAGCCAATCCGCCGCCAACCGCCTTCAGTTTAACGCGGATTTACGGGATACAAAGTAAGTCCGCGTCAAACTCACGGTGGCTGGTCATGGTAAACACACAATTTATAGATTTAGATCATGTCCAAAACCGAGACGAAAATAATGATCCCTATAAAAAGGATCCGTTTGGGTTGCAAAATATCACAGACATTTAAAGATATACATTTAAATGTGACGTTATCTGGGTAATGGCACTTTATTGTCGATGGCGCTTACGTCTCGCGGCGTTGTATTTACACACGAACTTACAAACAACGCCATAAGCGCCATCGACAATAACGTCCCTTTACCCAGATAACGTCACAAATACAAATAACAACACCGTCCTATCTCTGTACGTATAACCGGACAAAATATACTGATTCATCCAGAAAGCTTTAAATTTGACATAGACTACGAAAACATAGTCAACAAAAAGTTGGCCTTGAATTTGTATGTTTAGCAAAACGTAGTAATACAAACACGTTTCGGGCTTCTTTCCCGTTATTGTAGTTCCCAGTATGAATGGCGTCCGTCGGTGACTCACCGCCGGACCACGATTGCTATCTATCGGCCTTATCACCGCGGTGCAGCTAATTCCTACCGTGACATCATCATTTTAATTGTATAAGATTTTAACTTCATTTTAAAAAATTGTTTCTTTATTTCAGTGACTGTTATCTATAAATCAGACAGGCAATTTATTGAAACAATTTTATCGATAGTTGCCAGAATTTAACTTGTCTTCACATTTTAAAAATCTTTGTTCTAGGTAGTTTATTTATTTAACCTTTAATGCACAAAAAAGAAAAGATTAAAGTAAAAAATGCGAAATGAATGCCATGAAGTATTAAGTTTACCTAGTAGCTAATTATTAATGTCAAAATGGGGAAATAAATATAATTTTAGTTATTTTAAAACCGTCATGTTCAAATGATTGAGAATAATGTTCTCGGTAATCACTAATCAATCTCAGTAGCTATTTTTTAGCACATTCTGTTATTCAAACAACGATGTATAGATGTAGTGAGAAATGACTTGCCTTCGGAAACGTTCGTCAACGTCATGCTGTTTCAGTCTATCTCACTGAGACTGACAGTAATAGCTGTCATGCTACTTCAGTCAGACTCGGTGACACTGCCTGAAACAGCATGTGTTTACGAACGTTTCCGAAGGCAAGTAATTTCTCACTACACCTGTACATACTTTTAGATGGCGAGATGCCATTAGAATCTCTGGGTTGTGTCTTATTATTGACAAGGCGATTATGGGCATTTTCACTTCTAGGGACACCCAATTAGCTTAACTCTCACAAAAAGTTTACTTCGATGTCAGCTTTGTAACGACAATTAAGCATTAAATATTAACAATAATATTTTTTATCATTCAATCCAGAAAGAATACGCGTTTATGCAATATAAAAACATAAATAAAGTGGATTTACGTAAATATTTCATATACATGCTTGATTGTCGTTACAAAACTGACATCGAAGTTAACTTTTTTGTGCGAGTTAAGCTAATTTTCTAGGGACACCCCCTAGAAGTGAAAATGCCCTTATGTTAAGTAAGCATAAATTTGTAATTTTAGACAGCCAGCTATAACTAAATGCACATCGTCGCTATAATTATTTTATTACTAAACCCCGGATCTACCTACAGGAATAATCATGGAAATGTCCCCTGTCTTTTCTCTCTGAATTGAGCGTGTTTTCTCATCAAGAGAATTTTATTGTAGATACTGTCTAGTAACTAGAAAAATTACAGATTTCATTTGTTTTCAGAGTTGATCTCCGTAACTTATACATCGCGTTGAACGTGAGAATCAATGAAGAGAACATAGCGCGGGTGATCAACGGCAAAATAGTAGCGCTGTGCAAACACGAGGGGGACAGTCGAGACAAGATATACACGCTCAAAGACACCCCGCTACGCTGCTATGGACATGGTTCGTTATACGGGAACATTTAAATTTACAAGCAATTATCTCGTGTCTCTCAGATTTCATCTGAATTGTGTGACATAAATTTTGGATGTTCGAAGTCGCCCCAGATACCGTAAATTCAGAGTTATTGCTAGCGGCATATTCTTGAAGACTCCAGCAAATCGTCGCTGCGCCTATAAAATCCGCTATGTGATTGATTTATGACATTATGACTTTGAAATAGTAACTAATGTAATATACACAAAGAGTATTAATTGAATTAATTAAAAAATTATGTTGGGGTAATTTAACGCTGCAATATCTAGCTAGACTAAGGATCGCTACCTTACGTACCTTAAGTTTAGGCATTAATGTTTCAGTGTGCTGTCTAAATAAATTCTACCAGTTACTAATATAGGATAGGATTATTAATATTATAGGACTCATTAGCAACTCAATTTACTAAGAATATTAGCACCAAACTGGAAATAGCCACAACAAACATTAATTGATCAATGAAATACTAAATCTGCAATGTTGGTGTTTCCTCATTATAATGACTCATGTAATGACAACATTCGGAACTGAGTAATTTGCGTATGTGTGACGTCATAAGATATAAAAAATAGTTAAATTACTTTAGATAAAGTGTAGTTCGTGATCAAAAGTAACTAACTAGGTCATATGCCGCCGTTATGAACCGAGAACGAACCAGTGCCAAAAACTTGTTCAAAATAATTACTATGTTTATCAATGACGAGCATCGTTACATCTGTGATGAAAAAAATCTGCTCCTTTTAACCGAGTATTTTTCTCACTCGCCAAAACAATTTTAGATAAGATTTCCTTTCCGTATTCAATTACTTTTAAATTTTATAACATGTATAAAACTCATAAATGATCACGTTATCAGGTACAAAGCGGTCATAAAGCTATCAAAGATAGCTAAAGTAAGTACTAACAGTGTGGTTTCACTCACAGGGCTAGTTCGCGGGATCGACGCGGAGGCCGGGCTGGTGTACGTGGTGACGCCGGCGGCGGCGGCGCGGCTGGCGGCGGCCGACGCGCTGCTGTACGCGGACTGGGCGCCCGAGCTGCGAGCCGGCGCGCGCCTGGCGGCCGGGGCGGCGCTGCCCTACCGCGCGCCGCACGCGGGGCTACACCGCCAGCTCATGTCGGCCCCACGCCGCCGCTACAACCCTCTCCAACTACTCAAGATGTCTAGGGCTCCCAGAGCGAGAGCCGCCATTAGTTAGTAATCGGATTAGATCCAAAAATCGGCTTAAATCATAAAAGCTCTATTTTTATGTTAATTCATGTATATTTGAAAGATAATTTTGTACTTACAATACTAATAAAACATAACATAGATGATCGATTTTAACTTAAATATTTCCCCATATCCTAAACACCTCGGATTTATAAATGCTGTATTAAATTTTTATAAAAGTCAAAAAGAGTCTAGAAAAGAATTGTTAAAACGTGGGGTTCGTTTATTACTAATAAATTATATTAGCATGCAATGTTCGTACAGAAGTTAAGATTTCACACAAACAAATAGATTACAAAAAAACTGCCCTACACGAATAATCAGATTGATTGGACGTCTCAGAGACGCATCGGCTGACGGGCACTTTGCTGCGTCAGGGCGCCCGAGTCAAACAAACATCCTACACATTATACATCACTATTTTATTGAAAATTAAAATACAAAATATGAAACTAAATAATAGTCTCATTGAGACGGGCGCGAGGAATAAATCTATTCAGGAAGAAATGCTACTTGATTATATAACTTGACAGAATAGCACAAAAATTCCATGGGCCCATAGACAGGGGGGCCCACTATCGTCCCCGACTACATTTGTTAAGGCATTTATGCTTAATCTTTATAGATAATCTATAAAATATACAAGTACCAATTGTGATAGTGTAGCCACACGATTACTGAGTGGATGTGCGTGCAGCGGCGAGACTCGGCGCCGGCAGGCGGAGCCCGCGGCGCGGCTGCAGCCCGGTCGTTTCAAACGTAAGTGTTCAGGCAGTATGCGAACCATTCATAAATCAGAGTCTCCCAACAACGGCACAATTACAGCAGAGAACACCTAGTCTTCTTCTTCTTCTTGACTTGTAGCGCGGCACGGGTGGCCGTCTCGAACACCTCGCGCACGCCCTCCTTACTCTTGGCCGAGCACTCGAGGTACGCGAACGCGTTGATCTTCTCGGCCATGGCGCGGCCCGCCTGCGGCTTCACGGGCTCCTGCTTCATCTTGCGGAGCTCGTTGATCGTGGCCGGGTCGTTGCGCAAGTCCTTCTTGTTGCCCACCAGGATGATGGGCACGTTGGGACAGAAGTGTTTCACCTCGGGCGTCCACTTCTCGGGGATATTCTCGAGCGAATCGGGCGAGTCTACCGAGAAGCACATGAGGATCACGTCAGTGTCCGGGTAGGACAGCGGCCGCAGCCGGTCGTAGTCCTCCTGCCCGGCCGTATCCCACAGAGCCAGTTCCACTTGTTTGCCATCAACCTCGATGTCGGCGACGTAGTTTTCGAACACGGTCGGCACGTACACTTCCGGGAACTGGTCCTTGCTGAACACGATCAGCAGGCATGTTTTACCGCAAGCACCGTCACCTACGATCACTAATTTTTTGCGTATCGCAGCCATCGGTCCTGTAAAACAATGCAACGCAAATAATTACAAGTGAGCGTCAACGCCTTTCGTGACTTATAAATATGGCCGCCGTATAGGATTATGGGTAGGGAGTAGTCAGACAAGCCCTCAATTGTGAATAAGCACCTGAACTAGCGGAAGAAGAACAGCACCACCACATAGTACCCTCACATGCGAGGGTGGTTATTTATTATATTTGTAGATACCTGAAGATTCTGGCTAATTTCTGCGGAATATTGGCTTATCGACACTACTAATCGTCTTTGCTCATCACAAGCACTTTCGTTCGTATAATAAGTGTTGCGACATCAAAAAATGTATTAGTCTATTTTCTATATTATTTTTTATCACAAACGTTAATAAAATATTATTAAATACCAAAACACCGACCTTAAATTAAAGATCCACCTATTAATTAATGAATTAAACCGTTATATTACAGAATGAATATTTTGCTTATGACATAAGCACACTGAGTTGCCATGCTTATGACAAAATTGATGACTGCATGGTTTGACATATTGTTTTATTTTTAAATCCCGTTCTACCCAGTAAGTGTTCAGAAAAAGGAAAAGCGGTTTCACACGATCTAGCTTATACACAAATATATTATTTATTTAAATAAATTGAATTTGTAGTTTTAACATCAAATAGATACTTTTTTATAAACGTATCTAATTCAAGAGTAAGTAAGATCCAGTATAATCGTAAATAAAATGTATGTAATATTGAATGGAAAACATTTACTTAGACTAAAGGTAAAACTTAAGGTATTATAAAATCCTTGTTTGCGATCTCATTCGTATCTGTTTGTTCTGAATTTAAATATTTTTTGGGTTAATATCTAGAACCCGCACAGCCCTTGACCTTCACGCTTCATAAAGCTACCTACGCATTGACTACGTCCGAAGCATCCTATCCATCATTCTTATTTTTAGAATTTGCACAATTCCATGTGGATAACGCTAAGTTCACGCCCTACATAAGCAGGCGGATATTTTTATAACTGGGTTTTTGATGTAGCTCGAGGTTTACCGAATGAGAGTGATCCGCCCAATACGTTTATAAATATTACCAGACACCTTATAGGTACGGTTTATATTTGTTACTGCTGTAAAATTCGTAACTAACTTGTGTTTCAAGGGAGCAAAGTCTATATTTTGCTACGGCGAGGGCGTACATTGAATCCTGAGTTAAACCGGATTGCATAATGTAGTCCGGAGCGTAGCGAGGGATTCTAAAATATAATCTTAAGGGGTTCAAGCGATAATGTCCAAGGTGAATAAAGATTGACATTTATATCCATGTTTCATCCATCCAAGACAATCTTTGGGGGAGGCCTATATTCAACAGTGAATGTCTTTCGGCTGATATGATGATGATGATATCTATCCATGAAGAAAATAACCTTTTTCAATAGGTGTGAAAAAATGGGGACGTAAGGAATAAATTATGATTAAAATGATACGAAGTAAATTATACAGTTAAGGCACTTTATTGATTTGTGTTTTAGTGTATCCCATATTAATATTATACATGTCCAGTGGGAAAATTTGGAACTGAGAGAGTAACAAGCTTTAATTCCGAATGTTTTACACCATCGTGATAATCTGAATTAGTGAGAGTTAAAACATTCTTGTTCCAGTTACTAAGATGGTAAAAGCATTGATAAAGCTCTTGCATTCCCAAATATCTCCCACGCTTCGTACCTAATCTAAACAACCAATAATAAAAACATACACAGCCTTTCCATTGTCACGCCTATTTTAGGACTCAAAATCTACGATAATATTTTGTCTTACGTGCGACAGAAGTAGTTCCTTTTCATGGAAAATAATTTACTTGCCAGATGAATGGATTGTGGAATGCTTTCATGCAGGACATATTAAAATCGCAGCGTAAAACTTAAAATAATTATCTTAGGGTATTTCTTTTCAGCTTCCAACGCTAGCGTAGCCTTAACAATAGCGTACGTTTCATTCTAACCGGGATTATATTTCTCGTTAATCATAAAGAACTATTAAATCATTGGTACCAAGTTGACGCCACTCGTTAATCCATATTTCAAACAATCGATTATGATATATATCATTGATTATGGTAATTACACTAATTACGTAACACAAAATATCAAAACCTTCACACCATCACCTTAACTAAAACAAATATAGGTACAGAGGTCCTATCCTATCGCGAACCACGAACGACGTGTTGCCTCTCTCTCGCACTTGTGAATTCGTACGTAAGTGTGACAGAGAGGCAACACTTCGTTGGTGGTTCGCGGTAGGGCCTCAGGTGATTTTCTAGCTTTCTAGCATTTTGTACATTAAAATAACTTCGTTTGCGGAACAGTGACTTAGAAGTTTTGAATCAGAAAATATATAAAAATGCGTATATAACTTATACTTAAGTAAGTGCACACATTGAATACAACTGCAAGACGGCAAGCATGTTAATCTATGTAATAAATTGGGGTTACATACAGACGTAACGATACGATTACCAATAAATTATTCCAATCTGTATGCCTAATGCAAACTTCATCACCGTGAACAACATCACATCATCTCTGTCACTCCAAAGAAGGCGCCATTGGCGTGAAAGAGACAGATGTTCGAATTAAAGTTTTTGATAAGATTTTTAGGTCGTTTTCAAAAATAATTGAACGGCCTTAATTAAAATAAAAGGCCTTAATTAAAATAAAATCACGATTACTATTGGGTACAAACTATATAACCCACAAAACAACGTTAAGTTTTGTTTTTATTATAGCAACTATGGTTTTATATTTTTTTTTGCAATAGATCCGTTTGGAGTTCAGTCGCAATGAGGGTTTTCGATAATTTTTCTACCACCAGGGCGGCGCTTCGTACGCACCTGGTCTCGACAGCTGTCAGATTCATACTATTCATAGGCACCTGGGCCTAAAATATTGAAATTCTATTTTATTTGGAAGAGAATTGATTTTGTAATGGATTACGACTAATACATGGTCGTCGAACTGAAGATTGAACTCTAAAACAGGCGCTCAAAGTCACTGGTATTAAAAATAATTACTATAACTTTGTTAGTTTCATGAGAATTGACTTGGAACTATTTTATTTATTTATTTTAGGTAACAATATGCCTAAAGTAATGGTTTTCAGAATAAATAAACCTAATAAATATGTTGAAAATTAAATGCGCGTTTTTATTTTGACAGTTCGTTAAAGGGTCGGCTCAGTGCTGCCATCTCACCTCCCCATAGCGGCAGAAAAAGTATCAAAAACCCTCATTCGACTGCCCGATAATTCACATCGATACGTTTGCAAACCTCGTAAGCTACGTTTACACGCTTGCGGAAGCTAGACAAGCCTATAGGAGACAGCTATGGGATAGGTACGCTCGATGTTGTGATACTTGTGATATCTCGCTCTAACGTACAGGTGTGTCCCGCTTGCCGAGGTTTGGCAAGCATATAAACGTCGCATTTGACATTAGATAAACAAAAATAAACAGATGTAAATGCAACAGTTGAGCGGAATGCTTCCTCGTATAAACATAGATATATTTTATTTGTAATAGTTAAAGATATAACGATTATTCTTATAAAACAATATTATCACAAATATCCCTGGTACTTCGTTTTTTTCTCTGTTCAGTTCAGCTGCCTATAGCTCCTCAGAGACAGCCTGAAAAAAAAAACAAATGCATTAATATAATGTACTCATATTGTGTATTATTCATGCAACTTATATGCCATGATGCTCCCACATTGTCATTACAAAACGTTATATTATCTTAATCTCTTTGACATTCTAGTATTGTATAACATTAACATTATAACGTAAAGTCCACAAAAAATGTGGTTTACCACTTTTCGACTTTATTCACTGAATAGAGTCGAAAGACCGAGTGGCCGAGGGGTACAGGCATCAGCCGCGAAAGCTGAGTACTTGGGTTCGATCCCCACCTCGGACATTAGGTGATCTTGGTCGTTTTTCTTTGGTATATGACATCTAATATTTATAGTAGACCACATTTTATGTCGACTATAAAATGGTGGTTTTGAAAATAAAGGTCGATTAAAGGTTTTGAAAAAAAAAACACACTATCGATGATGCACTTTGTTTTGTAACGTTATAATTACAAAATCAAATTGTCTATGGACAACCAACTCATTACGCGTACATTTTTTAAATTTGCCATCTTTTTCTAATGACAAGCTGGTTCGACAGAGTATAACATCCAATGTGGGAGCACCATAGGTTAACATGATGTTTGTTAATATTGCGGTGTTAAGAAAATGCCCTACATACATCTAATATGTCGAGTCGAGTCTATCTCCCACTCAAACTACGCAATGAATGAGGGTTTTCTCGAAAACGTATGCCACTAGTTGGCGCCACTTCGCCGTAAGGTCCCGCTAAGAAACACTAACTAGAAGGTTTTTTTTAATATAAATTATTAACTCGTACAAAACATTTAAACACGAAACTATAGGCGCTTTGAGAATTTAGACAAATTTCTGGACCTGACGCCTCAGTGCTGCCGCCCTGGTGAACGTCATTTCAGAAAACCCTCATTACAGCCGGTGCCCCTATGGCCCTACTGCGTATTTCGAAATCCGCAAATTTAGAGGATGTATCTCTCTCACTCTAAAGACGCCTTCGTTGAAGTGACAGAGAAAAATCCTCGAAATTTACGAATTTCGATTTCCGCGGTAGTAGGTCTGGTCACTAATGATTTTGATACCGAGTTTTAGTTGTCAACTGGCGATTGTTTTAAGTAATGTGTTTTTCAATACAAGCGGAAGTCGCTAAAACATTATAGCGGTTAGAAAGGGACTTTCAGCTATATTAGAGCGGGGTAGGGTGATACTACATCCGTTTTTTTTTCGTGGCGTCACATCAACTTTTTGTAATTTGGATGTTTTGAGCTATTTCTACTCAGGAATCAAGATCCTATCAATCCGCATACTATTTATAAGCATATGCAGTTATATACAGCCTTTTTGAAATGGCAGCCAAGAGCATTCGATTATTATGTTTTATGATTCTGACATTGAAACCAGTTAAAAAAATATCACAGCCATATAATTATTTTTTGAGTCTGGCAACTAAAGAGCCAATTTGCTAATAGATTCCATACTTATGCTTATTTGTAATTACGTGATAAACAGATTTTAAATTCCACAATATCTTGATAAGATAAATTTACTAGGTGACTTCTTGATTAAAAAGAGATCTTTTAATATTTCAATATTCGAAATTTCTCGATTCGATCTTTTAATATTACAAGATCTCGAATCAGATGTTATACTGATAAACTGTTGTTATAACTGATAACTGTTATAAAAGGATCATGGTATTGGCAAAAATATGTCATATAATAAAACAAAAGTTTAATTTTGTAGAATTTATTGTAATATACAAAGTTACATGCCAATTTGAACAATAATCTTACACGTATATTTGAACTACATTTTTTGTGAGATAAGTATTCTTATGACAAAACTAGCAATAATATATCACAAAAATACTTTGAACAATCATCACCCAAACAAGATTTCATCTGAATATGTTTGGAAGATGCATTTATTAAAATTGTCTGATATTACATAAACAGCAATTTTTGATAATCTTTTAACATAAAGTAATAATCGGCTCTACAATATTTTAGAATATTATTCTAAAATCAAAGAGATCTTCAGATATACTTCTCTATGAAATGTATATGAATATACTACAACGCAGAATGCAATCTAGATCCTTACATAAATCGTGCCTTTATAAGGACAGATTATTTGTAAACAATATTCGTATACAGGCTTATTAATATATGAAGCTAAATATAAGTGGTATTATTTTAAATACCAACATTAGCAGGTGTTAGGTACATGAGGTCGCTATTTAAGTGAGTCGATACTCTTAGATACTAGTTCTAACATCTCCTGTGTTAGTAATTTTTTTAACCGTTATCGCTTGACACACCTCAGACTTTTGGAATTTGGATGTCCTTAATTATGTTGAGGTGAGTAAAATTTTGTAAAAAAGGAGGCATTTCAAAAATGTAGCAGCAAAGACTACCACTGACAACCTATAGGTACCTATTTGTAAATTCTTGTATTTTTTCCAATGACTAAACTGGTTAACAAAGCGACTTGTAGAATAATCATCATAGCTCGGACTAAACATCACAACTTGGACATATAAATCGTTATCCTTATAAATAAAACAGTATCTAAGTATGCAACATTTCTATTTTTTATATTTATAACCACCTAAACGATTAAAAAACTATAAGGGCATTAGTCTTTCAAGTGGTCGAGATATAATAATATTGCTAAATGGGAAGGATACCCCTTTCATAGAATTTCATTTTGCCGAATATCAGTTGCCAACCAACTTTGATTCATTTGGCTGACTAACATTTACCAAATTATTATAAGGTCATTAGTGTTATTATTACCTATGAAAATGTGCGTTTTGTTTGGAGAATTTTATGAAAATTCTATGTTTTTTACAATGAATATTGTGTATTTTTTTGATGTCAAAATCAAATTCAATTCTAAGGCGTGTTTTATATATTTCTATTTCACAAAACAAGGTACTACCATACATTTATATCTATTCCAAACATGTGAACCGGCAGCATATGGTAAGAGTTGTATTCAAAGTTTATTATTGAATATTACTTAAGAGAAAAAACAATTATTAGTATGAATAAACTTTTGTTACACAGTGCAGTCGAAAATTCTAAGTTAGTCTTTAAATAGGGACCAACTAAAAAAAAACACCAATTTCATAGGTAATATCCTGCGTTCATTTAGTCAAATTTTTGGTTGCCAACTAGGTTAGGTTGGAATATGATAATATGCAAAAGATAAGTCTGCAAAACGTGACAGTTGGCAAGTGATCTCTCAGCAAAATAAAATTCTACGTAGATTGAAAGTGATATTCGGCAAAATAACGTACGGCAATAGATAATCTACTAAATGCTATACAGGGTGTTTTTAAATTAGTCACGGATACCTTAGGGTATGCATGTGTTCATGATAAGGAATCATTTTACTTATGGGACTCATATCGAACAATCGAAAAAATAAAATCACTTTCTATGAAATGTTGATCACCCGATGAAACCACTTTGTATGAAAAGGCGATTTTTTTTCAAGATTTCGATATGAGTCTCATAAGGAAAGTTGTCCGTTATCATGAACACATGCATACCCTAAGGTATCCGTGACTAATTTGAAAGCACCTTATATAAAAATCACGCAAACCTATGACCGGGTTCTATAATGACGCGTCAACAAGCCAGCTGGGTCGCTCACTTCTTTACCTTGTTCCAAGCCACGACGCCGTACGTGATGCCGGCGCCGAGCGCGACGCACAGCAGATACGGCAGCGCGGAGAGGGACGGCGTGTGGCGCTTGCGCATGAGTGCTGTGATGAAGCTGAGCTTGCCGTCGGTGTACGGCGGGTAGCGACCTCTGTCGGAGAATGACGTACAGTGTAAAACTTACGGATGTAAATGTTTATAGAAACACCTAGCTTGAAATTTAAACTACGTTACCTATGATTGTAATAATTAATAAATAAATTTAAATATTAGGTGTCAT
>JALPQI010020419.1:0-15800 GCA_025490895.1 Thaumatotibia leucotreta | reverse complement strand
ACGACCGCAGCCTAAATAAGTATACTCGATTGCTGCTGAAAGAATAAGTCTATGGGAGTTATGCCCTTATTAAAAAAATATCAGGAGACATGAATCTACACCATACTAAAATTTCATGCGATTTGTCTGAAACCACTTTTTCCCTATGTTTGCAGCGGGGTCTGTGGTCCGTCCCTCGTATTTAGTCTGTCAAAATGGTACTACTGTAAAATGAACCTTTAAAAGAAAATACTAATTTCCAATTACATTGGTGACAGACGTCCTTTTGGGTCGTCTTTACAGTTGAGGGATTCATGTATCGTCAATGCGAAATAAAGACTTCATTGCGTGCCAATTCTATGCGATCTATACCTTATTTATACATCAACATCATTGTTCACTACTTATTTTCGCCTTTTTTGAACGCTTACGAGCTTATCACTGTAATCAGAAATTTCTGAATCTTATTTTATTCTGAACTAAGCAATTACTTCAAATTCGTTCATATTTCATGGATTCTGAATCCTGAAGTTTTTTTTAGTTACATGTTTAAATACAAAATATTTAAGGGTAATGTAATTTTACATTATAAAAAAGGATCAAACAAACAGGAGATGGCCCCAGTATTTTTGTTATCATGTATTTATTTTTGTATAATTTGTCGCCCTCACTTATTTCATTCATTCAAAAGTGTCTCATTTTCCTTAAACATTGTATCACTGGTATATCACACTCCTAATATGGTGATCAATTAATATAAATGATAAATGTAATACCGTACACTATTTGGACGTATCTGAATATAAATTAATTAATAATTTATTACAAGTATGCCGAAAATTAATAAAGAATACATATGTAGTTTAGTGCGTTAAGTTTTAGCGACAATTTAATTGAACACCATTTGCTAAATTCGTAGTCACCATCAATATAAATATTGTACAATGTAAAAATAAAGTACATTCCAATTGTCTACATTTTTAATTTTACCTCATCAAATACTGCTAATTCCATGCATTAAATGAACTCTTATGATATAATTACCTAACATAAACAATAAAAAAATTACTGCTTTATTGTGTATATTTCATTGGATGATCTGTATACATTGTTCAAAACTTCTATTGGTGGTGGCTTTAGCATAAACACAACAAGTAAAGGTTTTGAAATTATAATATGGCTATAAGAACAACCGTTACGAACAAATGAAAAACTAACGAATAATGGAATTTGAGTGAAGCCTGTCTCAATAATTAAATGCAAATCCTGTCTATCGCAGGAAAACTATTCTATAGCCATTTATATTTATATCACATAAATTACATTCATAATAAATATAATAACATCCTCTTGTCGTATGCTTGGGGTCGCCGCTTAAATATACCACAAACAAGAAACGAGCCGCGATCGATAAAAAAATAAAAAAGTAACCGACCGTAGACAACAATAAATAAAGAATCTGGAAGGAAGGCGGCTACAAATGTTGAGATTTATTTTAAATTCATTAAGTTCGCTGTTCGTATTAGATCTTAACGACACAAAGTAATGAGTAATGACTGTAAAATATAGGCGACTTTAGGATCTCAAATATAGGTCGATTAAATACACAATATAGGCACCGCTTTAACCCATAAAGTATGGACTTGTGATAGATTGCATGCTATGATGTAATACGATAAGCGAACAAGTTCCACAGACTTGGAAGGTATAAAATAAATTAGACTAAATTGGAAACCTCACTATTATAACTCGGAATGTTCGTCTTTACCATCACCTAACTGCGGCGTTTCCGTCGCTTCCGCTTTTTCTTCTTCAATATCTCCTTCTTGGTTCTCTTCTACAATTGGCTTCTCTACGCTCTCTTCCACTATCTGATCTTTTGTTTCTTCTGTGACTTCTATAGTTTCCTCAGTTTTGTTTTCCTTTTTAACTGGTTTTTTAGGCCTCCAAATCTTCATTTTGTTCACGAGATACTTAACTTCTCTGTCCAAACCGGCCATTTTTTCTCTAATGCTATCAATAGTCAACTTAATCTCATCATTTTTCTTTAACTCGTTCTGTTCCTTGATAGACTTATCGAGCCATGCTTGAGTCTCTTGTATTTTCTTTTCTAGAACCGTGATTTCGACTTGCGTAAACATATCTTTTTCCGGGTTGACTTCTTGAGTGAAATTCTTTGCAGATTTCAAAAATTCATTGGATGTGTTTAGCATGCTACGCAGAGCAGCGATTGCGTCAGGCCTTTCTCTATGCTCCCAATGTTTATAGAAGATAGGGTTAGTTTTCTCTTTAATCGTAGCTAATTTCTCCTCATATAGCTCAGTGGGTGCTTCATAGCCGTCTTCATAAAGCCATTCAGATGTTTCAGAGCATAATTTTTTAACTTCTTCAATTTGTTCAGGAGTACCACACTCTGCAAACTCTTCGAGATCCATTTTCATTTGCGCGTCAACGACAAATGCTTCTAAACTGTTTAGCGCTGATTCCCTTTCGGCTCGTTTTCTGTCTATAGCATCGAGCTCGGAGATTTTCGATTTAGATGTCTTGAATTGTTCTGAGGACAAAGGTTGGAGTACTAAAATTTGTTCATCAGTTTTGATAGGTTCTTTGAGTGTTGCGATCTTGGGTTTGGGTTTAGCTTCAGGCTCTGTCGCGTTCTGCTTTTCACCCTCATTGGCATTAGCAGTATCATTCTTCTCAGCTTCAGGTTTTTCTTTTTCCTCTGGTTTCTCCGGAGCGTCGTCAGAGCCGAAAAGTTTGCTGATCGTGCTGCCTAGTTTAGAGAGGGTGCTGTCTTTGTCATCATCTGTGACGGTTTTTTCCGCTACGAATTCTACGTTGACTAGATTAAGGATTCCGGAGTCGTCCATGTTGAAGTGAGCTTTGATGCCCTTGTGGTCGATGTTTTCGGCCGTGTGTTTTTGTAGGACGGAGGAGACTCCACTGAGGACAACGCGGGTGAGGTTGAGAGAGCCAATGTTGGGCAGCTCTGAGGCCGGGATGTGATCTAGCTCGGCATAGTTCACGTTGAAGGAGAAATCGTCCGTGTGCTTGTTGAATGTGATCACTTTCTTCTGGGGGTAGGGGTTCATGGGACTGAAGAGCGTCCTCTTGATCTGTAACAAGATTGTTCACATCGTTATCCGAGTGGCGAAATTAAAAGCAGGCGGAAGCTATCATAAGCGGTCCCAGCACTCGGTGTCAATTAAATCCATTGACTAATCGGCAAAACAAAATACCAACCACTTATTAACCCGTGTCCGTGCATATAGATAGTTCCACGAGAGTTGAGGCCATACACACAACAACGTGTCATGTAAACACTAGAGGAATTCGAAATTAGTTTTTTTTCGTACTGACAGCAAATTTAATAGCATCTGTAAGACTTATCAAAAAGTTCGTTCAACGTATTTGTTTCAAATTCTTGACGCAAGTCAAATTAAGTCATTCATTCACAAAATCGTTTGCAATTAGTACTTTATTTAGATGTGTGTGTTATCATTCACCTTAACTCTGGTGAAATCACCTATTGCAATCGTCAGATTAATCTAAAAAAAGTAAACAAATATGGCTGACTTTCCGAGGCATTTGACGTTGTTGACGCATATCGTGAAACACGCTTGCAGATATATTTTTACGTTAATACTAATAAATATCAATAATTTTAACTAAAAATGTGTCAACTCAAGGTTTAACATTTTAAGTTTGTAATAAGACTAAGATTGTGTTCTAAAACTGCGTGATTATGGAATAACGCAAATTTTTAGGTGTGTTTAATTTTTTTAGATTTTACTGACGATTGGTATGTAGTCGAACCTATATTGGATCATTCATGGCAGAGGAGGGGGGGGGGATAACTCGCAAGAATAAAAAGTAACCTCTTATTCATAATCGTCTCCTAACTTAGCAACCCTTAAGTATCATTTGTCCCAATCCATCCTATAGGAATATTGATAAGACGGAGTGGGACACAATTCTTATCGGCTTGCTAAGTTAGGAGACGTGTATGAAAAAGGGAGTAAGTATATACAGCGTGTGTATTTGATACGGGCGAATATTTTAATGGCGATTACTATCGGACCTAGGGAACCTATTTACATAAATTTATTTTAGAAATTAAGGTTTTTTTTTTCATACAAAATAATTGAGCCCGCAATGTATTGCATCCACTGGTAGCCACATTACTTAAAATAGACATAAGTATCTAAACGTCATACGAGTCTCATGTCAATTGGCCGGCATACATTGCTGCTGGGTTGCACTTTAGAAAAATCATTACACCTAATCAACAACAAAATTTAACGAAATGGTTATCTTATACGACTCGTAGGATCAGATATTATAGCTGGATTAATTATTCGCCCGTATCAAATACCCACGCTGTATAAGTGGTTGCAGATTTATGAACGTAAAACAGGCAAATAAGGATTGCAATAAACAGTCCTATAAATATGTTATAATGCTCAATATGTATATATAATTAAAAATGACATGAATTTAATGTTGATGAGCCTAGTTAGCGCTGAAAATATCACTCTTTGTTAAAACAACAATATAATCCCATTCCTTTAATATTTGATCATAGCTTTAACTAAATTAAATCCTTTATCTTACCCATTCCTGAAATCAGTAAATGAAAAAGGTATTATTGGTATGTAAAGGAAGTACCTATATATAAGGAGGTATTTGTTTTGCATAACTATAAGTATTATCTCTGCGACCATAATATATAACATGGATGTCTAAGGTCAACTCAAAAATGCCCCCAAAACAATTGTTAAATTGTGCCAATATGGGCAGGACATAGCGCTTTTCTTAACGCCGCGCATATTTCAGCGCAACATCTTTGGGCTTGCCCATCAATCACGTCATACGATTTTGGACCCTCCGTCCCTCATGGTGATATTTGCAGGACCCTCCCCTCCCCCTAGCCAATATGACGTGTAAGTTTTTTGGGGTTTGAAATTATAGGGAAGTTATATTTAAAAAGTGATCTTAACGAAAAGTATAGATGACATTTTTTACTAGCTATGATGGCGTTCAGCAGAGAGTAACAAAAATTACACGTGATTTGTCCGATGACAACCCCCCCCCCCCCCTCCCAGAAAAATACCCCGTTGGTGATAATTGGTGATTTTTGGACAACGTATGACGTGATTGATAGACAAGACCCTTTGAGATATATTTACAGAATATAGCCGATCAAAACTTTGTTGAACCAATCGCAAGTATCGCAACAATTTTTAAGTGGTAAGTATAGGTTGATATTGAAATTCATTTCCGTGATGCATTGAAGAGGGTGTGACGCCAGTCAACTACAATTCAGGCTTTTTGAAAGGCAATTTAGTAAGGCGTGCGGTTTCCATGTTTTATTTGTTCGTAGTGTTGGCTGCAGGTACCTGTAAGGGGTCGAAAGGCCCCCTACCAACGTTGCAACATAAATAGTACCAGCGTACGGGCAGCAGTTACTTGGTGTCAAATTTTACATTGGAGCTGGAGTCTATATTTTTCTCATCATAAATAAATATAGATAATGTTAAACTATGCGAAGAATGGGATAATTCATTCATTTAATTATAATACTAGTATGTTAAAAATGCCACCACTGTTCTTACGCTACTATCATATCAGTACTATACATTCAAATGGCGAGTAAGCATACAAGGTGGAACGTACCAGTTTGTCTGCGCCGTCGACGTGCCGCGAGAACACCACTTGCACAGGCAACAGTACGGCATCCTTGACGTTGAGTGCCGCCACCTTGTAGCCGGTCGCCAAACTCGCGGCCCTGCCACGTCACAACAATGTTTATTAGTAGATGGTATTGGCCAGGCGCCGTGCCGTGTGGTGACGGCAGTAATACATTTGTCACCACCCCAACTCCTGCGGGTTTCGTAAGAGTCGACTAAGGGATTGAAGTGTCACTGACCATTATTTGATTAAAGATTGATGATGGGCAGCAGCGTCATCATAGTGGACACATTTCTGCGATCGCCAATCCGCTTGCCCAGCGTGGCGATTATGGGCATTTACCTCCTAATGCGTCTTATACGCATAGTTAATAGGAGAGGCCTACGTCCAGCAGTGGACTGTGATAGGCTGATGACGTGAACTAATTAAAGTAGAATTTCTTTTGTTTTAATTACTTTTTGAAACAAATGAAATTCTTATCAAATATAGAACAAGGTTTAAATTAAAAATAGGAACAGTAACTATTGTGGGCGGGGCCGGATTTAGGGGGGGGGGCAACCGGGGCTACAGCCCCGAGGTCTCCACGAAAGACATTTGCAAAATTTTTGGAGTATCGAAAGTGATCTACTCCGGGAACTAGATTTCAGCGACATCATCAACGATTTTTCGGCGAAAAAAGCTCGGAAGATTCCGTTCGTTAACGCTTAAATTTAATTTCAGATAATTCCCGTTTCCGATTATATTGATATGTTTGTAATAAAATAACCTATAAAGTCAAACTATTCTTTATTCAAGTAAGCTTATTAATAAGCATTTTCGAATCGTCTGACATTATCAAGCTCTCTTGATGAGAAAAAAAAAAATCTACTACTGGTTCAAACCCTACACCGTTCCTGAGAAGAACCAGTAAGAAACTCACACTATACTCGTTTCCACAAAAAAAAAATTGAAAAACTTGACTGAAAAGAATTATCTACTTTATTTAACTAACAAGCTATGGATCTCGAGTCCGAAATATATGTTTTTTTTTTTTTTAAATAATTGGGGGCCACGGGGCCTCGACTCCTTTGTTGCCCTGAAGCCTCTCAACCTCTAAATCTGGCCCTGATGGTGGGCCTTACGAGGATACATTATAGTAATGGTCTAATGTTACACAGGTAGTTATTAATTATTTAAATTCAAACACAATGTATATTGTTATATGAATAAAATCAATGAACGATTGACTATTAGAGTGCTCCTTATTTTAATAATTTTGTAGGATGCTCGAACAAACAAAGAAGCTCTCGTCCCTCCCGATTGCAATATCACCATTCTCCAATTAGATAATCGATAGTAGTATAATAATAAGGTAAAGGTTACCTGTAGACGGCTCCCATGGCGGCGGCCTCGTCAGCATTGATGGAGCGGCTGGGCTCTAGGCCTTGTTCCTTGAGCGCGGCTAGCACGGCGGGCACGCGCGCCGCGCCGCCGGCCAGCACGAGCCGCGGCGAGGCCGGCGCGGCCCCCGGCCCCGCCGCCCGCGCCAGCACGCCGGACACGCGAGGCCACAGGTCGGCGCACAGGGCCTCCAGCTCCGCGCGGGACACCTTCAATAGTAGACACTGTTACGAGTGGGACTTCCAAATAACATTTCGGAGGCCTACCCCACGAAACTTTAATATACGGGGTGGAAAAATTAAATGCCACCGGGATGGCGACTACCTTAAATATTGCAAATAGCACATTTTGTGTAAGGGAGACTTCCCTTTATTTAAAAAAACAGTAAATTGTGCATTAAGGATTTGTGTAAAATAAATTACTTCTTAATTGCGGTGCATTTCACGTGACTTTTAATGACTCGAGTTAGTATTCCGCTTACCGACCGTGATGCTTACAATGTTTTTCATCACACTTCCGAGAAAAGAAAATAGTTTTAAGACAAAATATAATATATGGAAAAGTGAAATTCCCCAGAGAATTTCACTTTTCTATTACTCCCGCGATGCATACAAGCAATGACAAGCAATGGTTTGGAAAGCAAGTGTGAGGAAAAATAATAATACATAAATTCTTTATTTTCAGACTTATATACGTCCATAATATGTTAGCTACATTGAACTTAAAACTAGTGTTAGTCGAGTATATAACTAATTTTACATTCAGTGCCAGAAACGGTGACACTGCTGCCCATCATCAATCTTCTACAAAAGAATGGTCAGTGACACTTCAATCCCTTAGTCGACTCTTACGACACCGACGGAAAGAGATGGAGTGATGCCAAAATTATATGAATTCCCATACAAAATGTTAACGATTTTGTAGAATTCTACGCTTGTAAAGTTTTGTGGTTTTAGCACCTGGTATTTATATATTCGGTTTTTTATTTTGTAATATTCGAATAGTTTTAATAATATTATATCCACTCAATTCCTTTTGTATCTGCTTTTGTAAATGCTCTGCATTCCCTATCTATGTCCACATCGTCAGGTCGTAGGTAACAAAGTGTCCCAGATATTTGAACTGTTTAACTCTAGGTAAGGCAGCCCCGTTCAAGTTTATTGATGGAACATTTTGTGGGCACTTTTACCGGTTCACTCTTCTGACTATTATGCAACAAGCCTTGTGTCTTAACACAATCTTCACACATACCTATCAGTTGACTTAACGTTAATCTTGACACTGCCTTCATAAAAACGTGACAACTGTCGATAAAAACCCGAAATTCATAGGCTCGGGAATAAGACACTGAATGTTTGGATATTTAACCGGTAATCAATTATTAGACGAGAATCAGTTTTACTCACCAAATGTTTGAAATCCTTGTCGTCTAGTAAGCTCTCGATCTGGGCATAATGCTCTGTGTTAGCAGACAGGACTATCTTCAGTCTCTCGGCCTCTCTGAGCAGTTTCTCCATGGCCCGTGGCGACGCCCTAACGTCACCACCGCCTTGGGCCTCCCACGCTTTGATCAGGTGGTCTCGCAGACGGAGCGTGATTTCGAAGCCACCAAGGGTTCTAGAAAAAACATCAGTAAGGGCTGATTTTCAATTATCAGATAAAACGGCCCTATAAAGAATGTAACTGTGAGAAAGAATGTGACCTGTATCTTAAATGTATTTGCATTTTATGGTCGACCTCTGTAGCCTAGCCGGTAGTAACCCCGCTTACGAAGCTGAAGGTTTCGGGTTAGGATCCCGGCGAGAGCATTATTATTTGTATATTTATTATCATTATTATCAAAATTATTTATTCACTGGCTGTCTATGTCTATGTATTTAAGCATTTATATGTTTTTATTTTTTATATATATTTCGTCGATTTGTACCCACATCACAAGCCGTGATTTGCCGCCACATTAATTTTACCGTGAGACTAGATCGATTAGAGTAAGAATTTCCCAGTATATTTAATTATTTATAAATTCTGTATTTATTTAAATATCTTCCCGTAATCGCTGAAATAAAAGGGAATAGGTGGATCCTTGTTACTGTTATTTTCCCCTCACTAGCTCGTAAAGCGCTCGTTTATCGTTTAATACGAGCGGGTAAAAACGCTTTTTATACTCTTGTGAATAAAGTAATTTGACATTGCTCTAATTCCTATAGCCCCCTACTGCCTAGTATAAGTGGATCTGTATGACCGTAGTAAACATGCGCAATCGGAGCTCACATGTTAAATTGGTCGTACTCATGGGTGACTTTGTAAGCCATTGGCTATATTTACGTAACTCTATTCTACGATACGTTTCGACATTGAGTTTTAAATGGTTTCTTTAAGTTAATTTACATTTGGATGAGATTTGTAATCATATTTCCTCGCGATAGTGAGGGGAAAAAAGTTGTATTACACTTGGCGGCAAAGTTTGTTCAACTCTCGTGCCTTGAGACCTTCGCAATGCTCAAGATTCCAGTTTTTGAACCACTCGCTACGCTCGTGGCTCAATTTTGGAATCATTCGCTAGCTCAGGTCTCAATATTGGCACGACAGTTAAACAACAACTTTGCCCCCTTGTATAATAAATAACTATTTTCTAATTCTTTTACACTTTACAGTCTGTTCTATTACTAATCGGAAAGACTTGGAGTGAAGTCAAGTAACAAGCTCAAGACAAATCGGCATAAAAAGTAACTGATCAATATATGTAGGTAAATTTGACCACTCTCCTTTACATTACCGCCGACTATAGAAGAAATAGAGTTGACCAGTCTCCGTAGACCCTCATCAAACAGGTGCGAGTCGGACTCGCGCACAAAGGGTTCCGAGCAGCAAATTCAAAAATGACAGTTAAATCAACCTATATCAAAAACTATAAGGAATACTTTGATCAAACCAAAAATCGTTGAGTTTTTTAATATGCCACCTCCATTTTTTTACACCCGTCGTTTACAAAATAGAGGGGGGGGAACTTGTGACGACTGAGAAAGCTTTAAGAGCTGATAATTCAAAACCTTGAATAATGGTACATACTAATCTTTTAGAAACCTTTATATCTTTAAATATTAGATGTCATATACCAAAGAAAAAATACCGAAGTTTTCCAATGCCGGAGGAGGGATTTGAAGTTGAACCCATGTCCTCAGCTGTCGCGGCTGATGCCTAAACCACCCGGCCACTCCACCTTTGCGAACACCGGTCAAATTTCTCGGGTATATGCAATCTGTTATAAAGCTAGGCGCCTTTGACAATACTCTAAGGGTCACGCAATACAGTCATGCCTGCCGCCTCACATCCGAATGCCTTACAGCATTCTGGTATAGCGTGACGTGAAAGATATGGGCTACATGTTTTGCGCGAAAGCTGGAGATGTGGTAAATCCTACCTTCGGCGTAGGAAAACTTCGGTATTTTTTTTGGTATATGACATCTAATATTTTAATTTATAAATATACATAGCAGTGTTACTGCTTTAAAAATACAACTCAACAAATATTTAAGAAAACAATTTGAGTTGTTCTACAAATAAAACCTTCCATTAATAAAATTTATCACCAGATGTATGGAGGACCCCACCCCAAAAATTTTTCGCTATTCAGTAAGGCGTGGTCGGGTAATTCCGAACGTTAGAAATGCTCGGATAATTTTGGAAGGGGAATCTTGATGTGATTTTTTAACCGACTTCAAAAAAAGGAGGAGGTTCTCAATTCGACTGAATTTTTTTTTTTTTTTTTTGTATGTATGTTACCTGATATCTCCGAGAATAGTGAACCGATTCTAAAATTTCTTTTTGTGATCGAACGTGTATTACCCCGAGATGGTCCCATTGGCACCAAGTTGGGGTCTGATGATGGGATCCTGGAGAAATCGAGGGATCTCTTCAAATGTTATAGGTACATGTATGGCGCTTTTGGTAATTTTCATTCATTTACAAGAATTTGCATTCAGAAAGTAGGATTTGAGGAAACCAATGATGGAAACAAATCGGGAATCTTGGAGAAACCGGTTGAAGTCGGTTTTTTAAATTTTTTATTTGGTGATTATTATTTTATTTATTTGGGGCATCAACAGCAGTACATAAGAAATTTACAAAAACTGAGTGTACAGTAAACAAAGCCAATAAAAGATGTCCACAAAAATACAATGAACATGCAATAACAAGATATGGCGTGCGTATTTATACTAACTAACATTAACAACATACGTATGGAAATAATGGTGATACTTATGCGACTTTCGAAATTAGACGACTTTCAAAACTACCCGACTGCACCCTTACATTATTTTGTAGCAGTTTTAACAACATGGTACATGTCACTCTCGCCAAATTTCATCACTGTTGTACGTATAGTTTCCGAGTAGATCGACTGTGAGAGACGGACAGACTATAAGGGTTCCGTTTTAATCATTTTGGTTATGGTACACTAAAAAGAGTACTTCTCATGTCCTAGAAGCATACACTTCAAAGATATTAACAATTTTGATCCTTGTGCCATGGGCATACTTTCTGAAATGTATATGTACATATTTTTAGACATGACAGTACCTGTCGTAAGCAACGCTCAACACTTGCAGTTGCGGAACCGTCTCCACGTAGCCGCGGTCCTTTATCTTGACGTTCTTGTATTCCACCAGCGCCGCCTTAGTCGACCCCGCGCCCATGTCGAAGAACAGAGCCTGCCATGGAGTCTCGTTGATTTCCTGAACAAAATAAATTATTAATAAAACGTAAATATCAATTGCCTTCACAAAATCGCTAAATAAATTGTATTCATATCAACACAGATTGCAATGTTTCTTAAAATTATCGAAGTATGAAACTGAATAGGTTTGTCTCGATGCCTAATTCCGTAGCTAGAATAGACATTTACCATTATTTCAATAAGGCATAAATTACAAACTTAAATTCAAAATTCCATAGTTTTTATAAGTATGTAAATGTAGTAATTAAAAAACTTAAAACAATGGTACGGTGTGCTGACATGACTGTGATAACATTTTCCTTATTCTATTGTTACCTAGCTATGGAGTATGACCAGGCAAACACCCATAGAGACGGAGATACAAGCACGAAAATGGCATTGGTTTGGCGATATTCTCAAGAAGCCTAACAACCACAGTCATGTCCAAAATGTCCCTGAACTGGAAGATGCTTGTCAGGCGGAGGCGTGGTCACCCTAAATTCACTTGGCACCGATCCGTGCAGCAAGAGATGGGTGTGTTGGGCACGGAGTGGGATGAGGGGACCCAAACTGCTCAGGACCGAAACCAGTGGAAGAAAATGATTCGAGCCCTACACTAAACAGAGGATAACAGGATGGAAAGAAGGGAAAAAGAAGATCGTTACCTAGGCGGCAAAATGGATGTTGAGTTGCGGAAAAAGCCCAGTTTAACTAACTAACAGTTACCTAGGTGGCTGTGCTGACCTGCTGCTGCTCCAATTATGAATGTTTGCAAAATAATATATTAGTAGAGTCTATCATATATAAAAATACACAATAGTGGACTGCTCAGATATTTGTGAGTCGCACGCATGCATGTAATAAAATTTGACTGGTACTACGACTGGTACCACGTTAGGTGAAAATCTGGAAAATCATACATAAGGTGCATCATCTACAATTCTACATATTATCACCCAAACGGATCTGGAGTCCAAGCAACATTGAAGTTGGGATTATCCAGGCTCAGCAGGTTTGTAGTGGTGAAAAGTGGTCTTATATAGCTTACCTTCCTTCTGAAGATCCCGTAGTTAATGCCGATGGCTGTATAGTCGTTGATCAGCTGCAGGACGGTAAGACCAGCTAAACCTGCTGCCTCCTTCATAGCTCGTCGCTCCACCTGGTTGAAGTATCCGGGCACTGTTATCACGCATTCGCTGATTTGCTGGCCTGAGAACAAGATATAATATTTAAATTTAAAAAGTTAAGAATTTAAATAACTGAATTGAATCAAATCCAACATAAGAAGTTAAGAAACAAATCAGAATCTTTTACTGAATTAAGCTGTGGAATTATTTGCTAGTGTCTGAGGCAGTCTTAATCAGCAGCATTACTCAAGAAAAGCCTAAAGATTTAAATGGCTTTCCACCCCTTGGTCTTCAATGCTCTTTTTACATGTTTATGTATTATTGAATATATTTATATATCAAGGGTTGGGTTGGGTGGTCAAACTCAAGTTTGTATTTTAAAAACCTGTTTGCTGACTTATCAATCAGGTTTAACCATCCAACCCTTGATATGTATAATTCAAATTGGCCTATACCATGATTGATTTCAGCAAAGTCCTTTGCCTTAGCCAGGAACTGAGCAACCAGCTCCTCCGGAGTGAACCTAGTCTTCTCATCATGCACAAACTCAGGAGTCCCTCGTTCTGATTTCACAATCTCGTAATAGGGAAAGCGTTCCCTGAAATAGACAAAATAAATTAACTTTGTAAACACTTTATTGTACAATACCAGAAATAATGATGGCAAAAAGACCTTTATGTAGCAATAGGTATAAAATCTCTTCCCTGGACATGGAATAACTTACACAATGTTTCTTAACACCACTATTTATTTATATTTAAATGCACTTGCAAAACATTGTTTACTCGTGAAGATCTATCAGTAGAGTAACTCTGAAGGTTCATCATTCATAGACAATTTGTATGATGAACTTCCAATTTCAAATTTCCAATTTCAAGTCAAGCACGAGTCAATTGCTTGACTAAGAACCTTCATAATAACAAAACCATTCAAGTATCTTTGAAACTAGTCCTTATTTTCACTATTGAAACTGCTTTTGCAACCAACAATTCAGTACAGTTGATATTAAGAAACTTGTTTAATCAGACTCTTGAATAAATATTCTTACAGACAAGTTTCAACTAAATTGTAATATATGTCAAAGAAACTCACTTGTAAGCCTGCACAAGTGGATGGTCGTAAGGTTTTCCAAGAAGATCCAGAAGGTACTTGTAAGAATTCTTCGGGAATCTTACGCCCACGGTCACAGCGTCCTCTCCGAAAGTCCGCACGCCGTCTCTAAACGCCACAACCGCCGGTGTTTTCCTCTTCGACTCTTTATTCAACACTATCTCCATCGGCACCCCTGGTGACACGATGCCGACTTTTAACCATTCCGAACCCAAATCGATAGATATCACCGCTGCACCATCCGCAGACGGATTCCAGAGCGCCGCCAGCACCACTAAACTCCATACTCCATACATTTTCTGCAAAAAACCAAGATACAAGTGACGTGAAAGGCGAAAGCTAAAAACATTAGCGAATACAGGCATTACGCTTCACCAGAATTTTCGATTGTTCTGAGTGAAGTATACACTTACGTGTTTTAAGGCCATAGTTTTTCACTAATTTAACATCAGCCCTTAATATTTCACCACGATTAATCACTTAATATACAGTAGAATTAAATCTTTTACACATTGTGCCGCTGCACTTCTTTCTAAATAGGCCAGCTGCTTTCGTCCACGTCAAGTTTAACGTGTTTTCTTCTTTTTGGTGGAACAAAAGTTGCCAGGTTATTCAGCCACATTGTTTTCATTATTTCGTAAAACGAAATATCGAGTAATTAGCATATTCTTGATCATTTCGCTGTGGTTCCTACGGCGGTTTACGAGATAATTATTAGATAATAACAGTTACCAGCAGGGTCGCGTTTTATAAAGTTACAATTTATAATTTAGCTGTTTGCCTCTCTTTCTAGCTAATATGTGCGTGCGTTAGAGAGGCAAACAGCGAAATTGTAACTTTATAAAACGCAACCCAGTTTTTTTGGCAGAATGAGAAGGTATCCTTTGTCTGTACTAGATTTGTTATTAAAAAAGCTACAATTACAGTTTACAGTGTCGCCATTAGTATTTTCTTAAAGGTCTTAAAGGATTTAGTATTGTTATATGGTATTATCCTATGTCCATGTTATATGTATGTATGGATGAAAATAATGAAAACCCTATATTCATGATGAAAACGCATACACTCTAGTCTGTAAAACCCGCTTATTAGTAGAAAAAGGCGGCAAATTCAAATTTTCTACGGACAATCAACTCTTCCCGCCTTCGTTTGCTCCCTAGCGGTCGTGTTTGAAAACATCGCCTCTCGATTTGAATTTCATGTTTTTCGCACTTGTGTCGTAATGTACTGTTAATATCTCTTTAACTTATTATCTCTGAAACTAATGAGAAAAGTTTCTTAAAGTTTATCGGAACGCTCATTTGAAATTTCCCACTTTGTAAATCAACCGATCAAGGACATGATGCTGGCCTACTACCGCGAAAATCGAAATTCGTCAATTTCGAGGACTTTTCTCTGTCATTCAAACGAAAAAGTCATTAGAGTGAGAGAGACAAATCCTCGAAATTTACGAATTTCGATTTTCGCGGTATGGCCGCTGGGTCCCGATCGTGCAAAAGAGCTTTAAATTCGTTCTTAAGAGCTCCTAATCCTCTTTAGAGTATTATATTCTTTGTCCTAATCCTTAATGGCTGAACAGTAGCAAAAAACAATGTTTTATAAAATATTTATTATTAATTCTATTATGATGTTGACGACGCTCGCTCCAACGCAATCATCATCATCTACATAAGACGTCACGCGATTCGCGATCGTCTCCAGCCGTGACGCGTGTATCCGAACACAAAAATACAAATCATATGTTTATATGTAGGTTACTCTATAGTTTATGGTTTGATTGGGTGTTGATTACTAGC
>JALPQI010020418.1:0-36980 GCA_025490895.1 Thaumatotibia leucotreta | reverse complement strand
CGTGAAAAAAGAAATACAACTGCACCGGACTTTTTTTATATACTGAGTCGAAACACCAACTAAAAGCGTGACAGATTGGTATGAAACAAGACAACGAAAAGAATTTTGACCCAAACACAAAACCGCAAGCACTGGTAAAATACTGATAACTCAACCTTCCTCTTGAATTACTATCTATTAACGTATTCGTACTATCTATTTTAGATCTCTTCGTCGCTCTTTACTATAGACGCGTCTGTGCGTCGGGGGCACTGAAAGTAACGCTGCCGCATATATGCGGCGGTGGCATTGAATGCATACATAGGGATATAGGGACAGAAAAAGCGACTTTGTTTTATACTATGTAGTGATAACAGTGGTGACCAAATCACAAGACATAGTTACTTAGTCGAATTTTTACTGCAAAGTACTCTTACGAGAAAAGTAATATAACATAACGCTAATATCGAAATACAGTAATACAATGTAAGCTTGTGTCGTACTGTATACATTATACTAGGTGAGAACCTTCACAATAAAATGAAGACTTCAATACCATTTTGTTTCATTTCACCTACGAACAAATAAAACATGGAAGCCGCACTCGGTATGTATACGCAAACGGTCCTGAATTTTAGCTGACTAGTGTCACCCCCTCTTCAATGCACCACGGTTATGAATTTGAATATCAACCTATAAAAACTTAAAACCGCCATGTAAAAATAGATGTCATTGGTCCATCAAAGTTTTGATTAGCTATAGGTATTCTAAGCATTTGTCAAAGATGTTGCGCCGAAACATGCGCGGTGTTAAGAAAAGCGGTATGTCGTGCCCATCTTGACACAATTAAACAATTGTTTTCGGGGGCATTTTTGAGCTGGAGCTAGACGTCTATATTATATACACCGTGTTTTTTTTAATTCCTTTAAATATAACAGGCTGCTTAATTGAAGCTACCTGGTATATTGCTTTTAGTCGAATTTGATTTTTTTTTTTTGAAGGTTGCAAGTCGCAATACACTTGTTCAGTCATTAAACTTATTTTTTTAATAACTCGATAACAGTAAGAGTTAAGATACTAGTTTCTTAGGCACTGGTCTCACCGCGAGCTACTCAGCTATGAGACACGGCGATACTCGCCCGGCGGTGATAGCTGATAGCTGGGCGAGTATCGCCGTGTCTCTTTTATTTACACGGGAGTGCGTATCTTTTGTTTGTGTTTATAGCTCATAGTAAATAGCTTAGTAGCTCGCGGTGAGACCAGTGCCATAGACAAATTTATTATTTTTGACCTAAATAAGCTTCCCTTTAATTTAACGTAAATCAATATAAACACGGTGTATATGGTCGCAGCGTTTCACCATTTACTTTTAACCTAAGGCTCGCTCATATAGTCGCTATCAGATATATCGTAGAGTCCGAAGCGCTCAAAAATATCTGAACACGCCTCTATCGTTATAGTAATAGAGGCGAGTAGATATTTTTGAACGCTCCGATATATCTGATGGCGACTGTACAGGACAAATGTCAAACATTTGTTACAAATTTTTTTTATCTTGTGATTTGTCAGCCTCTGTAGCCTAGTTGGTAGTGACCCTGCCTACAAAGCTGGAGGTTCCAGGTTCGAATCCCGGCGAGGGCATTCTTTGCGTCTTTATTTATCAAAAACATTTGTTCTTTGGTCATGGCTGTCTATGTATTTGTATCTATATGTATATATCTGTTATATAATATATCGTCGCCTGGTACCCACATCACAAGCCTTAACCCTTTGACCGCCACAGTCAGCCACAGCTATGCTATTCTCTTATTGACACATTCGACGCTGCGTTCGTCAACGAGCTCGATGTCGAGACAGCCTTGTCTAAAATCCTAGCTGTTTGATTTGACATTAGGAATCGAGGCTGTGAGCGAGGTTGTGGGCGAGTTCGTCGCTGTTTTTCGTTAGAGAATACGAAGTTCATAGATTAAACGTCAAACTTTCGACGCAATGTAGTTCCAGCTCACGCCGCATTCGTCGCCGAGCACTAGTGTCGTTAAAAGTACATTAGTGAATACCATTTTTAGGCTCGACGCTGCCGCAGCACTGACACAGCGCTGACAGCAAGGTGGTTTCCTTAGTGAATAACACTGCAGACGACAGCGGAAAATCGTGACTACAACGCCAACGACGGCTACAGCCGTCAACGTAGCCGAAACAATTGCTACTTACGCGGTAATTCGTAAAGTTCAATTTCGCTTAAATAATCATGAACGCGTTACGTCTGGAGCTCGGCATATTCCTACGCCATCTGGCGGTCAAAAGGTTAATTGAGCTTACCGTGGGGCTAGGTCGAATCGAACATAGTTTTGCAGAAAGAGACCAACCTAAATTTTCTGTCAATCTGATTTAAGCCTTAACATATTGAGTTTGGTCGCTTTCTGCATTGACAAAAAATCGAAGTTAGTCGTTTTCTGCATAACTTTGGTCGATTTGTGTAAGATGTCCCAAGATATTTAATTTTATTTAATTAATTTATCTACTCGATAGGAAATCCAGTGTGTAATCGTAGTGTTGCCAGTCGATTAACTCCGTATACATAACAGATATTGTATCCTCGTCCTGACCAATGTGATTTATAAAGGACATATTTAATTGTTTAGAACAAAAGAAAAGCTACTGTATTTTCAAACACATTAGGTTTAAATTTCAATAGCTTAAGCTTAGTATGACGGGCAGGAACGGGTTTCAAACGGATATCGAAAGTACGTCACTAATGAGTAAAACTACGTTATAAACTTTTTTGAATAAAATCAGAACATTTCAAATATCAACTACAAACTCTCCCAACTCCCATACATTTAGGACGACATTCGTTGAAATACAATTGAATGTGCAAATGGTGCAATATTAATTTCGCATTATCAAGAACGTCTACAATTTGTACAACTTTAATTTGTAAATAAACGATCACTCATACAAATAAGGAAGGGTTAGGGAATATAAAAAATGCGTTTTTAGTTAGAGCTTTAATTTATTAAACCAGAACACAAAAAAGCTTTTTTAACTTCATTTATCTTACGTTTAAATTAATATAAAATGTAATTTTCTTACTTAACTGATAAGTTTTACTACAGTTGGTTATACAAATTTATACTACTCAAAAGAAAATAAGGAACATATCGCGACTGCTTCTTTAGTTAAGATTATTATTTGTATCTAAATAAGTGAGTTTTAATTTTTCATTCGTTAATTGTTACCACAATAAATTTGATCTGTATAAAAGAATGATATTTTTCCATCGTAAAAAATGTAATACATAAAATAAATATTGTGTGTCAGTAAAAATAACAGTGGCCCTTATTTTCTTTGGCAGAGTATATAATAAAACACCTACATTATTCTAGTTTACATGTATAAAAGCTGCGTTAACTTTATTAGTTAACAATTATTTTCGATTTAGAAAATTAATTTCATTTAATAATATTGTTAATAAACAAATACACTACGGAGGCCGGGACGAAAGGGGCTGCCGGCCGAAGTCATACAGCGTGTGTATTTGACACAGGTGAATATTTTAATGGCGATTACTATCGGACCTAGGGAACCAAGGGAAGAAATTTATGCAAACACATTTTCTTTAGGAAATTAAAGTTGTTTTTTTCATACAAAATAATTGAGCACGATATGTATTGCATCCACTGGTAGCCACATTAATTAACGTAGATATAAGTATCTAAACGTCATACGAGTGCTGGGTTGCACTTTAGAACAATCATTACAACTGATTAAGAACAACATTTAAAGAAATCATTATCTCATACGATTCGTATAATCAGATATTATAGCTGGATTAATTATTCCCCCGTATAAAATACACATGCTGTATAGGATAAGTCTTAGGCGGGCAACCTAATATTTGATTTGTACATTTTAAAAACTGTAATACAGAGGTGGCCACGATTTTATCGATTTGTGATATTAATTATATAAAATAAGTTCGTTTTTCAAAGTACAAGTTAAATCGATAGAGATATATTAGGTTCGTTTTACAATAAAAAAGATTGATCCTATAGGATTGCAGAATTATTCCCGATCGTTCCAGTGTTATTGTTCACAACGAAGTAATGTCACGTGAACATGGCTACAGTAAGTAGGCAGCCGGCTGCGCCGACTTGTCCTCAGGCCGGTCGTACCTAGGGTTGTAAATAGATAAAAAAACAAATCTTTTTTCAAAATTTTGAAAAAAAAACTGCGCACCATGGTTTTTTTTCAGGCGTTCAAATCATATTAAAAGAAAAGGTTTTTCGTGATTTATTTATATAACTAAGAACATTGAAGTAAGTATGTCTGTGTTATTTAAGTTTGTAACTACGTTATTCAGCATTAAAAGCAAAAAAACTATTTGGACTAATCTAGTAATTGGAGTTCGAGGCCAACGAAACTACGACAGATGCGTTATTGTCAAATCCGTCAATGTCTCTTATGTCATTGTCAGGTTTCCACAACCTTTTTGTTATTTAATTTATTTATTTAAAATAATTCCTAATAAAAACATTACATACCTGTGTAATGTTTGTACGCCTTTTTGTTTAATATGGCTGTCACTACTAGGATTTTCTTAAAAAACACGTAAATACCTAAAAACTTTTATTTTCTGTTAACTATTGATATGACAAAATTTTCTTGTAAAGAACTTAAAATGATAAGAGCCAACGTTTCAAAGCCTATTTTAAAAAGAAGTTGAATTACCAGTGAACACATACGACAGCGTGCCATATTTGTTAAGACAGTAGGTATGGTTAAATTACTAAGCAGTATAAGTGTTATACTATACTATTACTAAGCAGTTGTAACCCGTAATAAGGCAGGGGTGCCTTATTACGGGTTAAAATTATGGGAAAGAAATTTGGAAATGTAAAATGAAAGCATTTTTTGTATTTTATTTTTTATTTGTCTTCTTCATCACTTATCCTCCTGAGTCCTGGGTAAAAATCGAGTACACTCCCATAAAAGCCGAGAGTCCTTTATAACACCATCAGTGTTGAGTCCTGAATGTCTCCTTAAAATAAGCGACAGCTTACTGTCGCTTATTTTAAGGTTTAAAATGAGTTTGTCACATTTTTGTTGGAACAAAGTTGGTTATGTACTTTAAGAGGTATATTTTAAGAAGTTCTTAATGCCCGTAATAAGGCACCCCTGCCTTATTACGGGTTAAAACTGCTTAGTAATAGTACTTATACTGCTTAGTAATTTAACCTAATACCTACCTTTTAATTTATGTGTAGTTAAATTGCTGTACCAAATGTTATTAACACCTGAGGTGATACCAGCGCAATACCAACTTTGTTACTAATAATTGCGGGTAATTAAGTTTTTACTAAAATATCTTATATTTACGTGAAAATAAGTAAATAATATTGTTTCTATAAATTAAAGAATTAAAATTACCAATAAATAACATATCTCAACGTCTGTTTTCAGAAAATATGGATTTACTATCGTAAGAACATTTCATTGTTGTGGCAATATTTTCGTAGATTCTTGGCCTCGAACTCCAGTTACTAGATTACCTACCAAGGTATGTGGTAGGTTAACTACTTAATACGGAATTCGTTAATGTTAGTTTTATAAACCTAAAATTCAACTTGTTCGATAATATTCGTTTACTAGTTAACATAAAGTAAAATTGCCTTGCAAATTTTGAGATTTGTAACTTTTGAAAAAAAAAAACACATTTTAGAAAAAAAAAACGTTTTTTTCAAGCCAAAAAAAAACAGTTTTTTTTGCTACCCTAGTCGTGTCGTGTCTAACATTAGATTTTTCGACATTTCAAAGCTAGCTTCACTTATGTTAGATTTACGGTATTATCAAACCGGAATCAGAAAGGGATTCGAAAGTACTGTTGACACAACAATTGACACAATATTTATCAAGAAAAGAGTTGTTTGTAGTTCTCGCGAGTGATTAATTAATCTATTGGCTGTAAGTCTCTGAACATAAACTACAAATATATTGATTTAACTATAAATATATCCTAGATCGACTTTACACTGTCGTGTCAACAGTACTTTCAAATCCCGTTCTAATCGCGGTTTGATAATATTAGTGAGGCGGTAAGTAGGTACAGGTGTAAGGTGTGAAATCGAATTGGAGATCAAAAATGTAAACAAATGGGATACCACCACAAAAAAATAATCACGAGAGGGGGGTAATCTAAAATCTTTCAAATACTTATAAAAAATGCGTATTTACCGTCACTGACGGTACGCAGAATGTTTAAATATTTTACAAAGTTTTAATACAATACATTAAGCGAAATATATAATTTTTTTAATGATATATTTCGCTACTTTTAATAAAATGTAAGGTGTTTAATTTATACTACTGGCAATGATAAGAAATCTTAAACATTTGGTTCGCAGTTATAACAATAACTAGTTTATTCGTAATTTAATACGGTAACTACACTAAGAACCATTTAAGAGGGTTCGCATTTATAACTTATATATATTTATAACCTACTTCAAAAATCAAAACAAGAAGGTGCACCAAATGACTGTTTTATGAATTTTTACTCCTAAAATTTTGCATTACAAAGTATACAGATTTTAGTATTTTTACCTACAAATCAATCATTTTCATATTTTAATCGAAATGGATTCGATCGTAACTAAGATGAAGACTGAAATTCGTTCCCCGACTATCCTAACGATTAAAGTGACACGACATTCCTTTTCAAACATTGATTATGTTGATTATTTACATCATTCTAGCAAATTTTCTAGGTTTTATTTTTGTAATCAGGAACCGTCGACGCTCAGATGTAATGTTTTTTGTCATATCCAAAAATATGTTAACGATTGTGATACTTTGTGTATCGAACATACTTTGACTTTCGCGTATCTACATCTACACATAAAACATTGTCTTAGGTTAAGTACCTGTAAGCTGTAAGGATAGTTGTAAGTGAAGTGTTAAATAAAATAAAATAAAAAACCAATCTCAAAATGCGACATTAATTTACAAAGGTGTTAAAAACTACATTCGATATAAAACGTTTTATACCCCTGGAATGTCACTTTAACATTGACTTTGTAATGTCATGTCATTGTCATAGATTGTTTACATTTTTGATCTCGAATTCCATTTCAGAGCTTAGTGAGAAATTACTTGTCTTCGGAAACGTTCGTAAACACATGCTGTTTCAGGCAGTGTCACCGAGTCTGACTGAAGTAGCATGACAGCTATTACTGTCAGTCTCAGTGAGATAGACTGAAACAGCATGACGTTGACGAACGTTTCCGAAGGCAAGTAATTTCTCACTACACCTGTAGCTGCTTGTTAAGTTAGCAGACGTTTATGAATAAGGGGGTTAGTATTCTCACGTGAGTCCCGTAGACGAGGCTAGACGAAGTAGGCAGCCAGCTGCGCCATCTTGTCCTTGGGTTGTTTGTGGCGATGTTTAGTCGTGTCGTGTCTAACATTAGATTTTTCGACATTTCTAAAGCTAGCTTCACTTATGTTAAATTTACGGGCAGTACTAGTGAGGCGGTAAGTAGGTATTCTCACGTGAGTCCCGCAGGTTTAGTTAGACAAAATAGGCAGCCAGCTGCGCCATCTTGTCCTTGGGTTGTTTGTGTCGATGTTTAGCGGTGCTTCTCCAACTGTACAAGTATTCTCACGTGAGTCCGGTAGACGTGGCTAGACGAAGTAGGCAGCTAGCTGCGCCATCTTGTCCTTGGGTTGTTTGTGTCGATGTTTAGCGGCGCGGCCGCCACCGTGCGGTGCTTCTCCAACTGTACAAGTATTCTCACGTGAGTCCGGTAGACGTGGCTAGACGAAGTAGGCAGCTAGCTGCGCCATCTTGTCCTTGGGTTGTTTGTGTCGATGTTTAGCGGCGCGGCCGCCACCGTGCGGTGCTTCTCCAACTGTACAAGTATTCTCACGTGAGTCCGGTAGACGTGGCTAGACGAAGTAGGCAGCTAGCTGCGCCATCTTGTCCTTGGGTTGTTTGTGTCGATGTTTAGCGGTGCTTCTCCAACTGTACAAGTATTCTCACGTGAGTCCGGTAGACGTGGCTAGACGAAGTAGGCAGCGAGTTGCGCCATCTTGTCCTTGGGTTGTTTGTGTCGATGTTTAGCGGTGCTTCTCCAACTGTACAAGTATTCTCACGTGAGTCCGGTAGACGTGGCTAGACGAAGTAGGCAGCGAGTTGCGCCATCTTGTCCTTGGGTTGTTTGTGTCGATGTTTAGCGGTGCTTCTCCAACTGTACAAGTATTCTCACGTGAGTCCGGTAGACGTGGCTAGACGAAGTAGGCAGCTAGCTGCGCCATCTTGTCCTTGGGTTGTTTGTGTCGATGTTTAGCGGTGCTTCTCCAACTGTACAAGTATTCTCACGTGAGTCCGGTAGACGTGGCTAGACGAAGTAGGCAGCTAGCTGCGCCATCTTGTCCTTGGGTTGTTTGTGTCGATGTTTAGCGGTGCTTCTCCAACTGTACAAGTATTCTCACGTGAGTCCGGTAGACGTGGCTAGACGAAGTAGGCAGCTAGCTGCGCCATCTTGTCCTTGGGTTGTTTGTGTCGATGTTTAGCGGTGCTTCTCCAACTGTACAAGTATTCTCACGTGAGTCCGGTAGACGTGGCTAGACGAAGTAGGCAGCCAGCTGCGCCATCTTGTCCTTGGGTTGTTTGTGTCGATGTTTAGCGGTGCTTCTCCAACTGTACAAGTATTCTCACGTGAGTCCGGTAGACGTGGCTAGACGAAGTAGGCAGCCAGCTGCGCCATCTTGTCCTTGGGTTGTTTGTGTCGATGTTTAGCGGTGCTTCTCCAACTGTACAAGTATTCTCACGTGAGTCCGGTAGACGTGGCTAGACGAAGTAGGCAGCCAGCTGCGCCATCTTGTCCTTGGGTTGTTTGTGTCGATGTTTAGCGGTGCTTCTCCAACTGTACAAGTATTCTCACGTGAGTCCGGTAGACGTGGCTAGACGAAGTAGGCAGCTAGTTGCGCCATCTTGTCCTTGGGTTGTTTGTGTCGATGTTTAGCGGTGCTTCTCCAACTGTACAAGTATTCTCACGTGAGTCCGGTAGACGTGGCTAGACGAAGTAGGCAGCTAGTTGCGCCATCTTGTCCTTGGGTTGTTTGTGTCGATGTTTAGCGGTGCTTCTCCAACTGTACAAGTATTCTCACGTGAGTCCGGTAGACGTGGCTAGACGAAGTAGGCAGCTAGTTGCGCCATCTTGTCCTTGGGTTGTTTGTGTCGATGTTTAGCGGTGCTTCTCCAACTGTACAAGTATTCTCACGTGAGTCCGGTAGACGTGGCTAGACGAAGTAGGCAGCTAGTTGCGCCATCTTGTCCTTGGGTTGTTTGTGTCGATGTTTAGCGGTGCTTCTCCAACTGTACAAGTATTCTCACGTGAGTCCGGTAGACGTGGCTAGACGAAGTAGGCAGCTAGCTGCGCCATCTTGTCCTTGGGTTGTTTGTGTCGATGTTTAGCGGTGCTTCTCCAACTGTACAAGTATTCTCACGTGAGTCCGGTAGACGTGGCTAGACGAAGTAGGCAGCTAGCTGCGCCATCTTGTCCTTGGGTTGTTTGTGTCGATGTTTAGCGGTGCTTCTCCAACTGTACAAGTATTCTCACGTGAGTCCGGTAGACGTGGCTAGACGAAGTAGGCAGCTAGCTGCGCCATCTTGTCCTTGGGTTGTTTGTGTCGATGTTTAGCGGTGCTTCTCCAACTGTACAAGTATTCTCACGTGAGTCCGGTAGACGTGGCTAGACGAAGTAGGCAGCTAGCTGCGCCATCTTGTCCTTGGGTTGTTTGTGTCGATGTTTAGCGGTGCTTCTCCAACTGTACAAGTATTCTCACGTGAGTCCGGTAGACGTGGCTAGACGAAGTAGGCAGCTAGCTGCGCCATCTTGTCCTTGGGTTGTTTGTGTCGATGTTTAGCGGTGCTTCTCCAACTGTACAAGTATTCTCACGTGAGTCCGGTAGACGTGGCTAGACGAAGTAGGCAGCTAGCTGCGCCATCTTGTCCTTGGGTTGTTTGTGTCGATGTTTAGCGGTGCTTCTCCAACTGTACAAGTATTCTCACGTGAGTCCGGTAGACGTGGCTAGACGAAGTAGGCAGCTAGCTGCGCCATCTTGTCCTTGGGTTGTTTGTGTCGATGTTTAGCGGTGCTTCTCCAACTGTACAAGTATTCTCACGTGAGTCCGGTAGACGTGGCTAGACGAAGTAGGCAGCTAGCTGCGCCATCTTGTCCTTGGGTTGTTTGTGTCGATGTTTAGCGGTGCTTCTCCAACTGTACAAGTATTCTCACGTGAGTCCGGTAGACGTGGCTAGACGAAGTAGGCAGCTAGCTGCGCCATCTTGTCCTTGGGTTGTTTGTGTCGATGTTTAGCGGTGCTTCTCCAACTGTACAAGTATTCTCACGTGAGTCCGGTAGACGTGGCTAGACGAAGTAGGCAGCTAGCTGCGCCATCTTGTCCTTGGGTTGTTTGTGTCGATGTTTAGCGGTGCTTCTCCAACTGTACAAGTATTCTCACGTGAGTCCGGTAGACGTGGCTAGACGAAGTAGGCAGCTAGCTGCGCCATCTTGTCCTTGGGTTGTTTGTGTCGATGTTTAGCGGTGCTTCTCCAACTGTACAAGTATTCTCACGTGAGTCCGGTAGACGTGGCTAGACGAAGTAGGCAGCTAGCTGCGCCATCTTGTCCTTGGGTTGTTTGTGTCGATGTTTAGCGGTGCTTCTCCAACTGTACAAGTATTCTCACGTGAGTCCGGTAGACGTGGCTAGACGAAGTAGGCAGCTAGCTGCGCCATCTTGTCCTTGGGTTGTTTGTGTCGATGTTTAGCGGTGCTTCTCCAACTGTACAAGTATTCTCACGTGAGTCCGGTAGACGTGGCTAGACGAAGTAGGCAGCTAGCTGCGCCATCTTGTCCTTGGGTTGTTTGTGTCGATGTTTAGCGGTGCTTCTCCAACTGTACAAGTATTCTCACGTGAGTCCGGTAGACGTGGCTAGACGAAGTAGGCAGCTAGCTGCGCCATCTTGTCCTTGGGTTGTTTGTGTCGATGTTTAGCGGTGCTTCTCCAACTGTACAAGTATTCTCACGTGAGTCCGGTAGACGTGGCTAGACGAAGTAGGCAGCTAGCTGCGCCATCTTGTCCTTGGGTTGTTTGTGTCGATGTTTAGCGGTGCTTCTCCAACTGTACAAGTATTCTCACGTGAGTCCGGTAGACGTGGCTAGACGAAGTAGGCAGCTAGCTGCGCCATCTTGTCCTTGGGTTGTTTGTGTCGATGTTTAGCGGTGCTTCTCCAACTGTACAAGTATTCTCACGTGAGTCCGGTAGACGTGGCTAGACGAAGTAGGCAGCTAGCTGCGCCATCTTGTCCTTGGGTTGTTTGTGTCGATGTTTAGCGGTGCTTCTCCAACTGTACAAGTATTCTCACGTGAGTCCGGTAGACGTGGCTAGACGAAGTAGGCAGCTAGCTGCGCCATCTTGTCCTTGGGTTGTTTGTGTCGATGTTTAGCGGTGCTTCTCCAACTGTACAAGTATTCTCACGTGAGTCCGGTAGACGTGGCTAGACGAAGTAGGCAGCTAGCTGCGCCATCTTGTCCTTGGGTTGTTTGTGTCGATGTTTAGCGGTGCTTCTCCAACTGTACAAGTATTCTCACGTGAGTCCGGTAGACGTGGCTAGACGAAGTAGGCAGCTAGCTGCGCCATCTTGTCCTTGGGTTGTTTGTGTCGATGTTTAGCGGTGCTTCTCCAACTGTACAAGTATTCTCACGTGAGTCCGGTAGACGTGGCTAGACGAAGTAGGCAGCTAGCTGCGCCATCTTGTCCTTGGGTTGTTTGTGTCGATGTTTAGCGGTGCTTCTCCAACTGTACAAGTATTCTCACGTGAGTCCGGTAGACGTGGCTAGACGAAGTAGGCAGCTAGCTGCGCCATCTTGTCCTTGGGTTGTTTGTGTCGATGTTTAGCGGTGCTTCTCCAACTGTACAAGTATTCTCACGTGAGTCCGGTAGACGTGGCTAGACGAAGTAGGCAGCTAGCTGCGCCATCTTGTCCTTGGGTTGTTTGTGTCGATGTTTAGCGGTGCTTCTCCAACTGTACAAGTATTCTCACGTGAGTCCGGTAGACGTGGCTAGACGAAGTAGGCAGCTAGCTGCGCCATCTTGTCCTTGGGTTGTTTGTGTCGATGTTTAGCGGTGCTTCTCCAACTGTACAAGTATTCTCACGTGAGTCCGGTAGACGTGGCTAGACGAAGTAGGCAGCTAGCTGCGCCATCTTGTCCTTGGGTTGTTTGTGTCGATGTTTAGCGGCGCGCGCGCGCCCCCCGCGGCCGCGCCCCGCCGGCGCCCGCGCCGCCACCGCGCGGTGCTTCTCCAACTGTATGAAACATAATATTTTCTTCGGTTACCGCGAGGATTACACATGAAATAAAACTATGAAACGGATAAACTGGCGTATATTAAGTAATTTTAACTTCAGTCCGCAGACCACGAACCCTGTAAAGTGTTCGAAACGTCGGAATTAAGTTAAAATTAGTTAATATACGCGAGTTTATCCGTTTTCGTAGTTTTATTTCATGTACAAAACATATTATATCATATACTGCTGGGCGTAGGCCTCTCCTATTAACTATGCGTATAAACGCATTAGGAGGTAAATACCCATAATCGCCACGCTGGGCAAGCGGATTGGCGATCGCAGTAATGTGTCTACTATGATGACGCTGCTGCCCATCAACAATGGTAAATAAATAAATAAATATCTTGGGACATCTTACACAAATCGACCTAGTCCCACGATAAGCTCAATTAAGGCTTGTGATGTGGGTACTAGGCGACGGTATATATAATAGACAGATACATATAGCTACTTATATACATAGACATCCATGACCAAGGAACAAATATTTGTGATAAATAAATACACAAATAATGCCCTCGCCGGGATTCGAACCCGGAACCTCCAGCTTCGTAGGCAGGGTCACTACCAACTAGACTACGGAGGCTGACATATAAAGTGGTAATAAAATTAATATACATAGACGCATAATATATAACTACCTTAATCTAACTTTACAAATTCACATAACTGTAATACATGACTAATGCGTCTATACGCATTGTTAATAGGAAAGGCCTACGTCCAGCAGTGGACTAACATAGGCTGATGATGATGATGATGATGATGATGAATACATGACTGAATTATTTAGTACCATTATTCACATAATCTTTTAATCCAAAAATACCTAGTGATCTATACCTAAACTAAGTAAATATTTACTTGTGACTTAGGTATACTATGTTTAGTAGGTCAAACGGTCGCAGCGGAATGCTTACAACATCATTTTTTTCACAACAAACAATAAAACGTAGGTAAAAAGATAAAATAGTACATTACATCAGAGGCCGGGAAAATGATTTCCGGCCAAGGTGGTACATACCGGATAGGTAACGAGGCCGGGAATCCGTTTTCACACCGAGGCATGTATAGTGCTTTTCTCAAATATACAAAGAAATAATGACATGGCCTAATAGGCCTGAAAAGTGTTATGGAATTCCATTTCCATCCTAGTGAGTCACTGTGCCTTAAAAGCGATACTTCCGAGTCTATTTTAAGGAACGTATAGACAATATTTCATTGGATGTTTGAGAAAACATATTTATTATTTTTACTCATTATCTGTAATATTCGAAATATGATTACGTGCACAAAATTATAATCGCACATTTACGATTTATGCGTCGTTGGACTAACAGTTAATATGGCGATATATAAAAATGTCCACTTGCTTAAATTCGGGCGTATATAATTTTGACGAAGTATAAAAATGTTCACCTGTATATTAGACCAAATATAAACATGTTGCGACACTAGACTAAAAGTAAATATGCCAATGTATAAAAATGTCCACCTGCATAAGTTCGGGCGTATATAATTTTGACGAAGTATAAAAATGTCCACCTGCATATGATTGTTGGTGGTGATGAATTTGATCCGTATATGTATTATTATAATCCTGGACCTATAGTAAAGAAAGTAGTCATTTTTATATTTAGACTTGATTAGACTTAGACATTTGTACACTTTGAAAGTAGTCATTTTTATATTTCGACTTGATAAGACATAAACATTTTTATAATTTGATAGTAGTCATTTTTATATTCCGACTTGATAAGACTTAAGCATTCTAAAGTATTGGCTTTCTAACACTCGGACCAATTTTATTTTATATGTAGACATTTTTATACATCGCCATATTTACTTTTAGTCCAACGACGCATAAATCACATTTACATCGAGTTCGCAATTAAACTATAATGAACTCATAAGACAACGCTGTAAACAACTAAAATAAATTTGACCAATCACGTGCCAGCAAAAAAGACATCAACGAGCGGCCACCTCAGGATCTGCACTTCGTTTTAGCGTATTTATTTCACTGTTTATATTAGTTTACTTATTTTTATTGTCTCGGAAAAAGTATTCTACACAATAGTGTTATAATCAAGCTTTATAATCTCGTACCTTATTTAGGCCACTCAGCAAGCTTTGTAACCTAAACACGGTACTCGACTAAAAAGTTCCTATTTTGTCAAACTTGCAATAAAATGTTCACATTCTTTACGTGAATTTGGGACAAGCAGTAGCATGTCGCGGAATCGATGACTGAACTTTCATAACTACTAAAAAATCCTACGACTTCAAAGTAACGGAAGTGGAGAACTGCTTAAAAAAGTAAAATACCGGGCGGTACTCGGCCGTCACTAGCTGCCACAAGGTACACTGTCGCACACGTGACTGACCTGTGAGCTAAACGCCGGCTCGCAGTATAGACAGCCGGTCATCTCGGTGAGCGCGGCAGGCAGCGGTCCGGGCGGTACTCGGCCGTCACTAGCTGCCACAAGGTACACTGTCGCACACGTGACTAAAGCTTGTTCACGAAATAAAGTAGCCATCGTAAAATCAATCTGTACTGTTACACAACAGTCCCATGTAGTTCTAACAGCCATGGGACTGTAAATTGATTCTTCTGTTTTATGTTTAACAATTAAATATCCAAAAGCATTCGCTGAATAGTCGTTAAAATCAAAATAACTTCAGATAATGCTTAATGCAAAAGTTCAGGCCCAAAAAAGTGCGAACTTCCGAGACGATTTCAACAATGTTTGACTTGAAATAGTTAATAAAAATTGTAGACACAAGATTCACAGTTTATTATAGTATCGGTATTGTAATTTAGTTAAGACCCATTAGGAAACCAAATGGCCCAAAGTGGTAAAATAAGAAGAAACACTACTTAAATTCAGAAGTTTAATTAAGTCCATAATTATGGAAAAATTGATTTAAATATCAACCACAGCGTCCGAGAAGATAGGCAAAGAGCCCTTCTTTGTAATAACACCCATACAAAGTTATGGTCTCATACAAAAAAAAATAATTATACGGCAATGGCTACTTTATTTCGTGAACAAGCCTTACACTGACCTGTGAGCTAAACGCCGGCTCGCAGTATAGGCAGCCGGTCATCTCGGCGTCACTAGCTGCCACAAGGTACACTGTCGCACACGTGACTAACCTGTGAGCTAAACGCCGGCTCGCAGTATAGGCAGCCGGTCATCTCGGCGTCACTAGCTGCCACAAGGTACACTGTCGCACACGTGACTGACCTGTGAGCTAAACGCCGGCTCGCAGTATAGGCAGCCGGTCATCTCGGCGTCACTAGCTGCCACAAGGTACACTGTCGCACACGTGACTGACCTGTGAGCTAAACGCCGGCTCGCAGTATAGGCAGCCGGTCATCTCGGCGTCACTAGCTGCCACAAGGTACACTGTCGCACACGTGACTAACCTGTGAGCTAAACGCCGGCTCGCAGTATAGGCAGCCGGTCATCTCGGTGAGCGCGGCAGGCAGCGGTCCGGGCGGTACTCGGCCGTCACTAGCTGCCACAAGGTACACTGTCGCACACGTGACTACACTGACCTGTGAGCTAAATGATGTCTGGACGACGGTGATTTACTTAGAAAGAGCCCACAGAACGCCTTACTCATATAAAATTATCCAATATAATTCAACTTTTTACCTATAGAATGAAATAAAGTACACAAGCAGACCTTTTTAATGACACTACTCCCAGCTCTGTTGGTTTTTGGTCCATTTTGACGCATAGTCCTTTGACCAATCACGTGCCAGCAAAAAAGACATCAACGGGCGGCCACCTCAGGATCTACACTTCGTTTTAACATATTTATGTCTATTGCTCGCACACGTGACTACACTGACCTGTGAACTAAACGCCGGCTCGCAGTAAAGGCAGCCGGTCATCTCGGTGAGCGCGGCAGGCAAAGGGGTGCGGTCCGGGCGGTACTCGGCCGTCACTAGTTGCGCACCACATAAGGTGCATTGCTGCTCGCATACAGTCACACGTGTGGCGTCCTCAAATACGTTTATTATTACGTCGCATCTGAAAATTTGACAGTCATAGTCATTTAAAAAAAAAAATATCTTGGGACATCTTACACAAATCAACCTAGTCCCACGGTAAGCTCAATTAAGGCTTGTATTGTGGGTACCAGGCGACGATATATATAATAGATAGATACATATATAGCCATGACCAAGGAAACAATATTTGTGATAAATAAATACACAAATAATGCCCTCGCCGGGATTCGAACCCGGAACCTCCAGCTTCGTAGGCAGGGTCACTACCAACTAGGCTACGGAGGCTGACAAATTATAATATTCTAAATGGGCATTTCTGCGAGCATTTCAACCGCCGTGATTTCGGTGGCAACATTATTACCAATCCGTGGGTATTTTGGATATATTGGTAGTCGGGCATTTTCGCGAGAAGAGATACAAAAACTTATTTTTCTGAAACAGGTAAATTTTATGTTTTTCTTGCTCAGAATCACGAGCTCTTTCGATCCTACTAGAAGAAAAAAAGTGTCCCAAATTTTTGTTTCTATTACGTATCCGTTTTCCATACACTGTACAGCGGTTACAAAGTGGAGAGCATGTAAAATGTATGAAAAATGTGGGACCATTTTTTTCTTGTACTTTTTTTCTCCTAGATTGAAAGAACTCGTTATTCTGAGTAGGAAAAACATTAAATTTACCTACCTTAAAAATTTTTTTTTTTGATCTCTTCTCGCGAAAATGCCCAGTCATCAACTACGTCTACCAAGATATCCAATAGTTCTTGCATCCCTCACGGGATTCATGTGATAGAATAGAATAGAATAGAAAATAATTTATTCGTGACACACATTACATACATTAATAGGACAAAGTAGATAAGACAATACAAAGAAAAAGAAAAGGTGCCACGAAATGGTCTCATCTCAGCATGTTGCTGGCGTGAGCCAGCGCTGATCTTCCGATGAGACCATTAAGTGAAATATTCACGACGGGTAACATGACATAACATACAACACAACGCATAACAATAATATATAAACAAGTACACTAAATTATATTAAAAACAAACAACAACAAATAAGTACGACTCCAACATAACTCCATCGGTCACAACCTGCCTTGGTCGAGCATTGGAACATTAGCGTATTTTTTTTAGAATAGCAACACTCGACAAATTGACAGGTCGATCCGCGATCCAATCTGTGGGCATGAATGGAGATATGGAGATAAGGCTGCCACCGAAATCACGGCGGTTGAAACGCTCAGAGAAATGCCTAAATATTACATATCGACAAGTTTGTAAAGGTACATTCAAATTGGTTTAAAAAAATTGAGTTAGTTACTAAAGCTACATGTCATGTGATAATAATAATATTATTATTGATAATGTTAGCTTTACGCGTAATGAGACAACGTTTGTGTGTTGCATTTGAAAATTCGATAATGTGAGCTTTACGTGTAATACCTCTATGGACACTACTTTTGTGTGTTGCTTGTGAAATTTTGATAAAGTAATATATTTTTATGATGATATTTAATGTGACTGCTTTAATTTTGTGTTTTAGCTAGGTTACTACTTTAAAGTTACTAATCAAATCCATAGAGAATTTTGTATTCACAGAAACGCTATAAACCAAAAATAATATTACGAGATGTAGCACCAATGTAATCATTTTTGTTATTTCAGAAGGAATTCTAGAATAGTTCTCATTTAATTTATCCATGACAGTAATACACCAGCTTCCACTTCGGCATGGCAGGGTCTAGCACAAGTACGCCGCTCTCGCACTCGACGCAGCCCGACACGCGAGTCGACTTCAAGAATTGCCGCCGAAGCCTTTTTCATATCCTGTTGAATAAATACCACCAAACTCCTGACCCTTATGTTGTCACTGACCTATTGCAAGCCAGCTTCCACTTGGGCGCGGCCGGGTCAAGCACAAGTACGCCGCTCTCGCACTCGACACAACCCGACACGCGGGTCGACCAAGAATTGCCGCCGAAGCCTTTTTCATGTCTCTGTTGAATAAATACCACCAAAGTCCTGATCCTAATGGTCACTGACCTATTGCAAGCTAGGTTCCACTTAAGCGCGGCCGGGTCTAGAGCACAAGTACAATACTTTCACATTCGACGCAGCCCGACACGCGGGTCGACTTCAAGAATTGTAGCCGAAGCCTTTTTCATGTCCCTGTTGAATAAATACCACCAAACTCCTGACCCTAATGTTGTCACTAACCTATTGCAAGCCACCTTCCACTTCGGCGCGGCCGTGTCTAGAGCACAAATACACTACTTTCACTCTCGATGCAGCCCGACACGCGGGTCGACTAGAAGAATTGCAGCCGAAGCCTTTTTCATATCCCTTTTGAATAAATACCACCAGGGCTCGGATACCGGTTTTTACTCCATACAAAAGAACGGTTCGAATTTCGTTCTTTTCTGTTCTTTGGTATATCAATTCTTTGTTATTGGAGTAATTAAAAATACGATGGTAATTTCATAACATTTTGAGTACTAAATAAAGAATATAAAACATTTGAAATATTGGGTTATTTCGAGGTTCTCGAAAAAAACCGGTTCCGAGCTTTGAATACCACTAAACTCCGGAACCTAATATTGTCACTGAGCTATTGCAAGCCAGCTTCCACTTGGACGCGGCCGGGTCTAGCACAAGTACACTATTACTTTCACACTCGACGCAGCCCGATACGCGGGTCGACTTCAAGAATTGTAGCCGAAGCCTTTTTCATATCCCTGTTGAATAAATACCACCAAAGTCCTGATCCTAATGCGGTCATTGACCTATTGCAAGCCAGCTTCCACTTAGGCGCGGCCGGGTCTAGAGCACAAGTACACTACTTTCACACTCGACGCAGCCCGATACGCGGGTCGACTTCAAGAATTGCAGCCGAAGCCTTTTTCATATCCTGTTGAATAAATACCACCAAACTCCTGGCCCTAATGTTGTTACTGACCTATTACAAGCCAGTTTCCACTTGGGCGCGGCCGGATCTAGAGCACAAGTATACATTCACACTCGATACAACCCGACACGCGGGTCGACTTCAAGCATTGCCACCGAAGCCTTTTTCATATCCCTGTTGAATAAATACCACCAAAGTCCTGATCCTAATAGTCACTAACCTATTGCAAGCTAGGTTCCACTTAAGCGCGGCCGGGTCTAGAGCACAAGTACACTACTTTCACACTCGACGCAGCCCGACACGCGAGTCGACTTCAATAATTGCCGCCGAAGCCTTTTTCATATCCCTTTTGAATAAATACCACCAGGGCTCGGATACCGGTTTTTACTCCATACAAAAGAACGGTTCGAATTTCGTTCTTTTTTGTTCTTCGGTATATCAATTCTTTGTTATTGGAGTAATTTAAAAATACGATGGTAATTTCATAACATTTTGAGTACTAAATAAAGAATATAAAACATTTGAAATATTGGGTTATTTTGAGGTTCTCGAATAAAACCGGTTCTGAGCTTTGAATACCACCAAACTCCGGACCCTAATGTTGTCACTGACCTATTGCAAGCCAGCTTCCACTTGGGCGCGGCCGGGTCTAGAGCACAAGTACACTACTTTCACACTCGACGCAGCCCGACACGCGGGTCGACTTCAAGAATTGCAGCTGAAGCCTTTTTCATATTCCTGTTGAATAAATACCACCAAACTTCTGACCCTAATGTTGTCACTGACCTATTGCAAGCCAGCTTCCACTTGGGCGCGGCCGGGTCTAGCACAAGTACACTATATTGATTTAAACTTTCACGATTATCACTCATATTTTACAGACAAACGGGTCTTAATCGCGTAAACTTACGTTTAATTATATCCTGACGTTTCGGGCATGACGTTACACCCGTGGTCGCAGGCAGACTGGCGAGAGAATGTATCAACACCTTCGAGCTGCGCGGGTTTTTCGAACTACCCGCACTTGATCTTGTTTATTCACTTCTAGGCTAGGGTTGTCACTAGGCCTACACACAACACTCACAACATCCAATGGCTTAAAAATGGATGTTTCACCACGCTTACATTTGTAAATCACGGGATTCCACGCGGACGAGATTCCTTGCCCCTCATTTTGATTAAAATTCCGATGTTTCTTAATTTCAATAGCTTCACGTACTTTTCGGCTATGATGTATACGCTCGGTTGAGAGGACTTTCGGGTTATGGAGCTCAATCCAGTGGTTAGGTCCGGACTCCAACAAATGCTCGGCCACAGCAGACTTATTCGTTTGACGCTTTTTAACGAACAAAGAAACAAAACAACAAAACAAACAAGGAAACAAAGAAGGAAAGGGTCAAGGAACATATCACGGCTGTTAAAAAGCGTCAAACGAATAAGTCTGCTGTGGCCGAGCATTTGTTGGAGTCCGGACCTAACCACTGGATTGAGCTCCATAACCCGAAAGTCCTCTCAACCGAGCGTATACATCATAGCCGAAAAGTACGTGAAGCTATTGAAATTAAGAAACATCGGAATTTTAATCAAAATGAGGGGCAAGGAATCTCGTCCGCGTGGAATCCCGTGATTTACAAATGTAAGCGTGGTGAAACATCCATTTTTAAGCCATTGGATGTTGTGAGTGTTGTGTGTAGGCCTAGTGACAACCCTAGCCTAGAAGTGAATAATCAAGATCAAGTGCGGGTAGTTCGAAAAACCCGCGCAGCTCGAAGGTGTTGATACATTCTCTCGCCAGTCTGCCTGCGACCACGGGTGTAACGTCATGCCCGAAACGTCAGGATATAATTAAACGTAAGTTTACGCGATTAAGACCCGTTTGTCTGTAAAATACAAGTACACTACTTTCACACTCGACGCAGCCCGACACGCGGGTCGACTTCAAAAATTGTAGCCGAAGCCTTTTTTCATGTCCTGTTGAATAAATACCACCAAACTCCTGACCCTAATGTTGTCACTGACCTATTGCAAGCCAGGTTCCACTTAAGCGAGGCCGGGTCTAGAGCACAAGTACACTACTTTCACACTCGAGGCAGCCCGACACGAGGGTCAATTTCAAGTCTGGTGTTGCGGGTGTCCATGGGCGACGTTAATCGCTTTCCATCAGGCGATTCGTCTGTTCGTTTGCCACCAATAGCATAAAAAAAAAAAAAGAATTGCAGCCGAAGCCTTTTCATATCCCTGTTGAATAAATACCACCAAAGTCCTAACCCTAATACCGTCACTGACCTATTGCAAGCCAACTTCCACTTCGGCGCGGACGGATCTAGAGCACAAGTACACTACTTTCACTCTCGACGCAGCCCGATACGCAGGTCAATTTCAAGAATTGCCGCCGAAGCCTTTTTCATATCCCTGTTGAATAAATACAACCCAAGTTCTGATCCTAATGGTCACTAACCTATTGCAAGCCAGCTTCCACTTAAGCGCGGCCGGGTCTAGCACAAGTACGCCGCTCTTCCACTCGACGTAGCCCGACACGCGGGTCGACTTCAAGAATTGCAGCCGAAGCCTTTTTCATATCCCTTTTGAATAAATACCACCAGGGCTCGGATACCGGTTTTTACTCCATACAAAAGAACGGTTCAAATTTCGTTCTTTTTTGTTCTTCGGTATATCAATTCTTTGTTATGGGAGTAATTTAAAAATACGACGTTGGTAATTTCATAACATTTTGAGTACTAAATAAAGAATATAAAACATTTGAAATATTGGGTTATTTTGAGGTTCTCGAAAAAAACCGGTTCCGAGCCTTGAATACCACCAAACTCCGGACCCTAATGTTGTCACTGACCTATTGCAAGCCAGCTTCCACTTGGGCGCGGCCGGATCTAGCACAAGTACGCCGCTCTCGCACTCGACGCAGCCCGACACGCGGGTCGACTTCAAGAATTGCAGCCGAAGCCTTTATTCATATCCCTGTTGAATAAATACCACCAAACTCCGGACCCTAATGTTGTCAATGACCTATTGCAAGCCAGCTTCCACTTAAGGGCATTTCTCAGAGCGTAAACGGACATCTCATTCATCTGGTCAAGTTTTTTTGGAAGTGGCTGAATGATTTGAGGTTGGTTTTGGTTGTCTTATAGAGAAACGGGTGCTGTGATCTGACGACCGAAAATGGTACCAAAAGATGTAGCCACTTCCAAAAAAAGATGGCCAGATGAATGAGATGTCCGTTTGCGCTCTGAAAAATACCCTTAAGCGCGGCCGGGTCTAGCAAAAGTACGTCGCTCTATCACTAAACGCAGCCCAACACGCGGGTCGACTTCAAGAATTGTAGCCGAAGCCTTTTTCATATCCTGTTGAATAAATACCACCAAACTCCTGACCCTAATGTTGTCACTGACCTATTGCAAGCCAGCTTCCACTTAAGCGCGGCCGGTTCTAGCACAAGTACGCCGCTCTCCCACTCGACGCAGCCCGACACGCGGGTCGACTTCAAGAATTGTAGCCGAAGCCTTTTTCATATCCCTGTTGAATAAATACCATACCACCAAACTCCGGACCCTAATATTGTCACTGACCTATTGCAAGCCAGCTTTCACTACGGCGCGGCCGGGTCTAAAGCACAAGTACACTACATTCACACTCGACGCAGCCCGACACGCTGGTCGACTTCAAGAATTGTAGCCGAAGCCTTTTTCATATCCCTGTTGAATAAATACCACCAAAGTCCTGATCCTAATGGTCACTAACCTATAACTATTGCAAGCTAGGTTCCACTTAAGCGCGGCCGGATCTAGAGCACAAGTACACTACTTTCACACTCAACGCAGCCCGATACGCGGGTCAACTTCAAGAATTGTAGCCGAAGCCTTTTTCATATCCTGTTGAATAAATACCACCAAACTCATGACCCTAATGTTGTCAATGACCTATTGCAAGCCAGCTTCCACTTGGGCGCGGCCGGATCTAGCACAAGTACACTACTTTCACTCTCGACGCAGCCCGACACGCGGGTCGACTTCAAGAATTGCAACCGAAGCATTTCTTCAATGCCACCGAAATTCCCTAAAACCACTAAACTATTGCAAGCTCATGTACAAGTACGCCAATCTCACACTCGACGTCGACGTCTTCAAAAATTGCAGCCGAAGCCTTTTTCATATCCCTGTTGATACAATACATATCGACACTGGAAATTTCAAATGTCGTAAGGGACAAAGGTCCACTTTTCAGGAGAGCCAAAAAACAAAAACCAAAATTAAAAAAAATCATAACTTGTTAAATATTCATCCGAATTAGATGGTTCTTATATACATAACTACGAAAAAGCTTTATCTTCATTAGACAATTAGGTATATACTTGTAAACTCAATAGTTTGGGAGATAGTGTCCCTTACGACAGAAATTTACGAGACAGATGTCCCTTACGCCCGCAAAAATTTCTAGTTTTTTTATGGAAATCTGTTACAACAAAAACGAAAACACTACCTCTTTGTCGTAACTGTCAAATAACATGCTACATTACAACTATTTTCTGTTGTAAAGTCATTCTAGTTTCCAGATTAATTGAAGTAAGTAGCGTAAAAATGCAAGAAAATATAAAGTTGTGTACTTACAATTGTATTATTTTCATAGACGGAGATCAATTTCACGTGTAATTTATTATATTTTAGATAACCCGTTACAATTTATAGGAAATAAAACCAAACATGTTAGGTATGTATATATTTTAGTCAGCTTAGTGTTGTGAAAAGAAGAAAACATATATCTAGAAATTGCTTTGAGAGCAACCTGAGCCCGAAACAAAAACATATTATTAAGAAAGAAATTCTGGATAAGTAATCTAACTGCTTCCGCAAAGATCTATGACCCTTTTTATGATACTCGTGCTATTAAGATGTGCGGTCAAAGGAACTATCGAATCCTTAGGGAACGAACCACTGACTGAAAACCTACATTTGTAGCCCAAAAAATGGTTAAGGAGCGCTGAGTTAGTGCAAGCCATTCAAATCAACTGAAAATTATGAAGTGTTTCCTACATTATCAAAACGAAATCAAGGCGTCCTCCTTCCGAGCCTGGCAAAATATTTCGGGCAAGCATTGCATTGGGGTTTATACTTAGAAAATGGACTAGTGTCAAGGTACGCTTTATACCAAAAAGCAGGAAAAACGAGTATAGATAATACTCGTTCTAAGTCCTTCAAAACTATTAGTCTAACATCTCTATTTCTTTCACTACTTGGTGGCAAGATCTCTAAGTCTAAATCAACACGTTTACCAAAAACTACCCCAATTGACCTGGTCACAAGGTCCATAAAAGTAAGTAAGTTAGTAAGTAATTCTTTACTGCACCAGTAAGAAAATAACAGAAAGAAACAAAATAAAAATAAGCTAAGCACACGATACAGGTTACCAAAGCGGAGGTAAAGTCTAGAGAATAAGCAATCAGGTCGGTGTGTATTCCTTGATGTCGAAGGTGCTTTCGATAATAAACTCACAGAAACCATCCTTAATGAAATTAAATCAAAGTGATGAAACCACGACTATATGGGTCCGAAGAGTGATCTCTAACAGAATAGCTACTCCAACCCTCAATATAACTGAGTATGAATTTCACACAACGACAGGGTGTTCTCAGTGTTTGAACAGCCTGCAAAAACCAACTTGAAAGCCTGGGCTTTCGGGAATAAAACAAGCACATCGAATGTGGCTTCACCAGACAGTCGAAATACCCTCAAGATACAAATGGACCAACGACCAGAATGATTGTCGAAAATGGCACCACAGGTACAAGTAGGTGAGAGGCCTAAGGTCAGAGTTTGCGTCAGCATCAGAAAAATGGCCTTCATTTACTAGATAGAAGTCAATATTATGATGATTTCCGCGCATAAATATTACATTATTTGTGGCAATCAATTTGGCCAGAAACCTAAAAACCAATATTATCTATTATCTATATCAACTCAAACAGTCAAGCTGCGATGCTCTCACTAGTCTCACTAGTCCAGGGCTGCAAGAATAAATTAAACACCCTTGACTTTAATGAAGTTACACTTAGATGGGTATTAGGATATTCCAATATTGTTGGAAACGAAACAGCAGATGAGTTTACCGGAAAGAACGGCAATAGGGCAACACACGCATTGTCAGCCTCTGGGCTGACAGAAAATAGAAAGGCTATAGAAAGGCTATAGGAAATAGAAAGGCTGGGCTGATAGAAAGGCTCTGGCCTTTCTATGGAATCACCAAACCGGAGCCATATTATCTGCTGAACAAACTAGATATGATAAGATAAGATAAGAGCAATCGCACAGTTGAAGTCCATCAAAGTAACTCTCACTCGTAAGCTCTTATCCAAGGGTTCAATAACAGAAAACAATAAAGAGCTACTTGAGCTCAAAAGTAACAAAGCCTGTGAAGAATCGAGAATCCTAACTATTCACATATGTATAACAATCATGGGTAAGAAACAAGATGCAATATGTAGCTAAATCAGAGCAAACTACTTTGCAACGTTGCAACATATTGATTTAAACTATCAATTAATCTACTATGGACCTCATCCTCCTCTGTTTCTGCAGACCACAAATGCATAAAATAAGTATTTACCTAGGCAGACCTTATGATGCACACAAAATTGCAGCTGTCAGAATTTGGAAATGTTCTGGCCTCGACAAGAATCAGTAATGACTTATAAAAAGGGCTGCGACAAAATATCATTACTGCTCGGCGCGGCGGATATTAGACCAAAACAACAATAATAAAGATGATAATATGGCAGATGTCCGGACCTTATTACTATATACACACTTACACTTACACTACACTTTTCAATAGCCTGCTGAGACTGGTTCACGGTTCACGTGTACTACAGAGTAAATTTCTCGAATTGGCAAAAGACAGCTAATTATAAATAAGCCCATGATTCCCAGGGAGTTAATAATAAGATTGGGACAGCTTGTGGCGAGCTGTTCGGCAATAGCGACATCGTCTCAGGCATGTTTTCGTCGGTCGGAGTAGAATCCAAGATGAACTGTAGGACTCGGCTTGCCTTGATTGGCCGTTGGCCGTCCAGAGAGGAATCGTTAGAGCGATGTATATGCTCCAGGGGTGGAAGTGGAAATGTGCGTGAGTTGCTGGTCGATGCAGTATCTATGTGGTAGTAAAAATACTGCTCTGCCCTCACCGCTCTTCCTGAGACGCCCTGGGTCAAGTCGCGTCGGCACTGTTGCAAGTGCTATAAGAAACTAAACAAAATGTTATAACGTACATAAAAAATCTTTCAAGATTTTTAATATCATCTTTTTTGAGGCGTAACTCTCATTCATGTACCGTAATTAATGTAGTAACGTATACTTTATAAAATTAAAAGGTGAGTTACTACATCAAACTTTAAAATTATTTTGATTTATATGTACATACGACACAGTTTATTAAGAGAATAGAGCCATACTATCTTCGAAATTGTGTTGTAACGCACAAAAGCCTAAAACATTTGTCCCTTACGCCATTGTGAATTCACAGTTTCGTATTTATTTCATCAAATAGAATGTCGTAAAGGCACCTTCTTTTGCTGTAGTAACTAACCACATAGGGATTTATGAATAAGAAGGATATACTACGTTGAAAATGGACACGTTATCCCTTCAAATTAAAAATTTGACCCATACAACATTTTTTTTAAAGCAATATGAAGTTACGACAAAATAAATTCACTTCATAACTTCTTTATTTGAAGCGATATCCAAAAGTTAATTATACAGATTGATAGAGAATTTTTTTCTGAGTTCTATGCAATTCAAAGTGTACTTACGACAAAATGTCCCTTACGACATTTGAAATTTCCAGTGTCGATATAAATACGACCAAACTCCTGACCCTTATCCCTTAGGTGCATATGGTATCACACATTTTAATTCTGAAATGACTTATGTAAACAATCGATGCCAATTAGAACTCTGTTGCTCAGTGTGTCAGTCGCAATTGATTACTTATTTCGACATGTGTCATTTCGGTCGTATCATTTATGATACTGTATGCACCTAAGGGTTAAACCATCACTAACCTATTGCAAGCCAGCTTCCACTTGGGCGCGGCCGGGTCTAGCACAAGTACGCCGCTCTCGCACTCGACGCAGCCCGACACGCCAGTCGAGTTCACGCCGTACGCGCAAGTCGGGTGCGTGCACGAATTGCAGCCGAAGCCTTTCTTCATGTCCCTGTCAAATACGAATACAATAGAATTAAGAAAATTGGAGCATTCAATGAAAACATTTGACGATGTATTAATTTTAAGAACAAAACTCCAAACAAAACCTGATTGTAGTAAGTACTTATTTAAATACATACATACGTCATCAGCCTATCTCAATCCATGGCTGCCCACCATCAATCTTCTATCAAAATCTAAAATCTTGGTGGCAAATGTATTCTTACTGCCGTCACCACACGGTCACAGTACTTATAATTTAAGTACTGTGGTGGGTGTGGTTTAATTTAATGGTTTCAATTAAATTTCATCACACTTGCTGTCTAAGCACGCCATTGCTTGCATGCGTAGCGGGAGTAATAGAAAAGTGAAATTCCCTAGGGAGTAATAGAAATGTCAGTACGTCATAGAATAATATTTTAATTGTATGTAAGTGTGATGAAAAACATTGTATGCATCTCGAGTCATTAAAAGCCCTCCGCCTACGGTGTCAGGCTTCTAACACTCGTTAGTAAATCCGTACTTACCTCTCTTGATGCACAATGTACTACTAAAGCTTTCTTTTTTTTTACTAAGACAGTACCCACTAGATCTTCCTGTTAGCCCATCGGTTGACTGGTAGAGAATGCCTTAAGGCATTAAGTCCGCCATTTGTATCTATTTGTATTCTACAGCAAAGTTTAAATAAATAACTTACCTAAACGGAGGATGATTATAGCAGTAAGGACACAATGGGAAACTCTTCCCCTTAGTTCCCGTTGACCACGACAGTAGCTCAAAGTCATCCAATGGACACTTCAGTTCCCGATATATACGGACGGTCCCGTTCTGGGGTAAGCCGTAGGTGTCGTCACAATGCGAGCAGTGGAGGCGAGTTGGTTTTGCCTGGGGATTTTGAGTTTTACGTTAATGGGTTATGGTCTAGTATCTTGCCTATGTCGACCGTATCCTGCCTTTTCGCCGAAAATTGTATTGCCGAATTTCATTTCCCAACCAACTTTTCGCAGAAGTGTCATTCGGCCAACTTTTGGCAATGAATTATTTCGCAACCATTTCATTTCCCAATCCCATACAACTATGAGGACGGAAACGAGTATTACCCACTAGGTTAGCTTAGGTTACGTTGGATTATGTAAAGTTGGGAAACGAAATTCGGCCAAATGACACTTCTGCGAAAAGTTGGTTGGGAAGTGAAATTCGGCAATACAATTTTCGGCGAAAAGGCAGAGAAGCCTATGTTGACATTGACATTAAGAAACCTTCATAGCCTAGTAGGTAGTAAACCTACCTACGAAGCTGGAGGTTCGGGATTCGAAACCCGGCGGCAGCATTATTTTTGTGTTTATTTATCACAAATATTTGTTCCTTGGTCATTAACTCATTAAAATTAATGTCCCAAGTAATCTGTCTAATTTAATGCAAATCAAAACGAACACCCTGTATAAGAGCATAAATATATACAGTTTGAGAAATATTATTTGACCGACTGTTGTCTTACTTACGACCTTTTGTTTTGCGTTAACACTTACTAGACAATCAGCTGTCGAAAACTTTTCTATTGTTAATGACGCAACACAAAAGGTCGTAAGTGAGATAAGAGTCGGTCAAATAATATTTCCCGAACTATAAGAGGCTATTGGATATTAGCTTTAAAAGAAAAACTAACCTGTATATATCTCATATACCGCCTACACTTCCCACATCGACTCAGCGCTTTCCCGCTCGCCTTAAGCGACGAGAAATTGACCTCAAACAGCTGGTCCATGCCCTCTATAGACCGCACGAAGTACTGGAACTTGCGGCGGAAGATCTCCGTCGTATGGCCGAGGACTGCCTGGAAATCGGCTCGACCGATTGCGATGAGGTTGAGTTGCTCTTCGACCGCTGAGCGCATTGTTGGTAGGACTAACTCTGGGTCAATCTGTAATAATGGGAATATTTAAATGATCTGCGACCATACACAGGTAGCCGATGAAGAAATGGAAGTTTTAATGGTGTATTCTAGCCATTTTTCATCACATCATATGTGCCTATTTTGCGTCTTTCCCAATGCTGGTCCAATACTTGTACCGCTAAAAAACTGGCAAATTCAAATGAAAAAATCGGGTCAATATAGTTAAAAACCTGTAATTTCTGGCTTTTGTAATTTACTAGGTCTTAAATTAGCTAACTTTGGTCCTTTTTTGTTGCTACTGCAATTTCAGTATTCACAATACATGTTCTCCAGAACCCCTTCGAAATCTATTTTTCCTAGCTCTTTTTTTTATTCCCCACTGCACGATTTCGTGTTCTGCAGAAGTGACCTATATTTCTGGTTAATCTCCATGTTTTTTTTTAATATACCCCTGCCTTGGGCACAGTAATACTCTGTGAAAGGAATTATGTCACATATTATGTGAAATTTTTTATGGGTCTTTAATCAATTATTTAATCCTATACAAATCTTAGTCTCTTCGGCATAGTTTTATGAAGCGAAATCAGTGCCAAAAAGTAAGAAGGATAGTATGCATAAGTCAAGGATATCTTAAGGAACACGGCAAGAATAGCCAGATATATTGACAACAGTCCCATAATTTAGAAAACTGCATACAAAAAAAGAAAAAATGTTTGGAAAGATAGTTTGGAAGAGGTTTCGAAGAAGCTGTACTGTGAGTACCTGAAATGCAGTAGTGACACAAAAGTAGGTACTACAGTCAGCTAAGTTAAGACTTCCTGGTTAATTTCCAAAGCATGAAATTATAGCTACCTAACTATATCGGTCCGATTTTTTCATTTGAACTTGCCAGTTTTTTATCGGTACACCTCTTATCGTGCTCTCATAGTACCCGCGGCGTACTTGAGGATGTTGACCGGAATTATTACGGGACACAACACCCTCAACAGGCATCTTAAGGTGATGGGAATAAGCAACGAAGCAGCCTGTCCGCATTGCGGAAGAGACGAAACCAGCCGGCATGTTCTTGAATGCGTCATGTACGTAGCGTCGATATATGACGTGTTTGGCAGGGATAGATGAGATGGAAGAAAATTGGAAGGCTACAAGGAAGTATTGGGGGAACGCTACCGGAACATTAACCTGCAGCTCCAGCAAAGTGAAATGTTTGCAACCTTTAAGATATTTTCGGTTTATTGAGGCAGTAATAATGATATAATAAGTAAAGATATGTTACACCAGCTCTAAAATTGAAGCGCTCAGATTGTGATAATTCTAACAATCGCTCTTAGTTCTACCCAGACCACCGAGAGGTGTGTACCACTGCCGAGTTCTCGAAAATCACATGAACTGCGCCCTAAAATGTCATTTTATGTTATACAGTAGTGAAAACCACAAAATAAAATGCAAAAATGCGCTTAACATCACACATCATGCGCAATTAAACTGAATTATATATTTTTAACAATCTTACTATTTACTGAAAATATGTAAATAGGACGCCATTTTGAAATTTTTGACTGACTTACAGAAAAAGACAAGCTTATGCTGTTTAAGATCGAGAGTAACAAAGACAAAACAATGTTTATCAATAACAACCTTAAGAATGCACACGCGATTGTCAAATGCTAGTTGTCTCTTTTTTATTTATTATATACGAGTATACGTATTTTGCCATCTCTTTTACGCATTTTGAAGAAGATAGGTGTATGTCAACTGTCAAATAAATTGAAGGTGTATGATGTGAAGTATTTATTTCGCTCATTTTGTTAGAGTATAACGTATCTTTACTTATATATCATTGGGCAGTACTGTCAACGTAGAATTTAAAAGTTTGACGTTTCCCCACTCCTTTAGGATAGGCGGAAACGTTAGTTATTAGTGTGATTTCAAACCACCGTTGAGTCAACACGGTTCTCACTTTAGCAACTTTTCGTTTTAAAATTCAACACCATTGGCACGTAGAGCTACGTTACCATTATTAGAATAGTGGAAGCAGCAAGTACTAAAAAGGCCTCAAGACCGTAACTGCAAGGCGGAACCTAGGCTAATTTGAAAGCTGAAGGTAACGATTTGGGTGACTTCAGCTGGCCGGAGGAGCCCGATCTGCACCGACAGCAGAACAGCAAAGCCGGGGATTCAATCTTTAGTACTTTCGTCGTAACGTAACGTAAAATCTACAAAGAAAATTAAACGAACACAAAATACATACCGGCAGAAAAAGCCCAAATAACAATTTATGGGTATTGTCATTCATCATGATTTCGTGATAAAAATTGGCATTAGCCTACGAATAAATAAAACATGTAAACCGCAAGCCATACTAAATTGCATTTCAAAAACGATCCTGAATTTTAGTTGACAACTGTCACCCCCTCTTCAATGCATCACGGTAACGAATTTCAATATCAACCTATAGGCACTGGTCTCACAGCGAGCTACTAAACTATGAACTAGCGGCTATAAACACGAACGGTAAGTTTCAAATTTATTTATTTTCCTTTCGTTTCATTAACAGGGGTGAATGAGCACAGTGTATGTTCGATAGTCCGCTCAAGTCCGGTCGAGCGTTCCTCCGTAACATGTACAGTAGATATACAGGGTGTAAAGGTTTCAGTAACGATGTCTTTTACACACTGTATAAATGGATGGGGCTGAGTGCACACGCACACTAGGATATAGTATTTAACTACCCATTGTACCATGGGTAATGATCCTTGTCATCCTTGACCACTACCACGAACCACCTTGAGTATCATTGCTGCTCCCGTAACGTCAGTCACTTCAAACATAAGACAACCCGCGGCGTTCCTTCTGGTATGTTGTTGATGTGCACGGGGATGGACGCGTCTGTGCCGATGCCGTGCTTCTCCATTATGTGACGTCCATGTTATATATGGTCGCTGGTCCCTCCGTAACATACAAACCCCGGATGACGGGAGCAAAAATGCGTTTGTCACTAGTGCTTAGTTAAATATCGAGTATGCTATCGACATCTATACCAACATTTTATGAATTAGAAATTTATTGATCAACAGTAATTTATGCAACCGTACGTAATCAGAGGCATTGCGATCTAAAATGTATAAACAATAATATGTCAATAATACCTAGTACCATAGGACAGTTATAAAACCGAAATTAAAGCCTAAAAAGCAGCTTGAATGTCGTTCAGAATTTTAAAATGCACTTGTTAAGATTACTTTTACATCCTCAAGGCGAAATTACATACTGGTTTTTTTTTTTTTTTTTTTTTTTTTTTTTTTTTTTTTTTTTTTTTTTTTTTTTTTTTTTTTTTTTTTTTTTTTTAACAAATACTTTCGTAACATAAGACAACCCTTGGCGTACCTTCTGGTATCCGTGCACGAGCACGACGCCGAGGTTGGTGGGCAGCAGGCGGCGGCCGCTGCCGACGGACACGTAGTTGCGCTGGCAGATGTTGTTGATGTGCACGGGGATGGACGCGTCTGTGCCGATGCCGTGCTTCTCCATTATGTGACGTCCATGTTATATATGGTCGCAGGTCCCTCCGTAACATACAAACCCCGGATGACGGGAGCAAAAATGCGTTTGTCACTAGTGCTTAGTTACATATCGACTATGCTATCGACATCCATACCAACATTTTATGAATTAGAAATTTATTGATCAACAGTAATTTATGCAACCGTACGTAATCAGAGGCATTGCGATCAAAAATTAATAAACAATAATATGTTAGACGTCAATTTTTTTTTTTTTATGTGACGTCCATGTTATATATGGTCGCAGGTCCCTCCGTAACATACAAACCCCGGATGACGGGAGCAAAAATGCGTTTGTCACTAGTGCTTAGTTAAATATCGACTATGCTATCGACATCCATACCAACATTTCATGAATTAGAAATTTATTGATCAACAGTACTTTATGCAACCGTACGTAATTAGAGGCATTGCGATCTAAAATTTATAAACAATAATATGTCAATAATACCTAGTACCATAGGACAGTTCTAAAACCGAAGTTAAAGCCTAAAAAGCAGCTTGAATGTCGTTCAGAATTTCAAAATGCTCTTGTTAAGATTACATGTACATCCTCAAGGCGAAATTACATAGGTTTTTTTTTTTTTTTTTTTTTTTTTTTTTTTTTTTTTTTTATCAAGTACTTTCGTAACATAAGACAACCCTTGGCGCACCTTCTGGTATCCGTGCACGAGCACGACGCCGAGGTTGGTGGGCAGCAGGCGGCGGCCGCTGCCGACGGACACGTAGTTGCGCTGGCAGATGTTGTTGATGTGCACGGGGATGGACGCGTCTGTGCCGATGCCGTGCTTCTCCATTATGTGACGTCCATGTTATATATGGTCGCAGGTCCCTCCGTAACATACAAACCCCGGATGACGGGAGCAAAAATGTGTTTGTCACTTAAATATCGACTATGCTATCGACATCCATACCAACATTTTATGAATTAGAAATTTATTGATCAACAGTAATTGATGCAACCGTACGTAATCAGAGGCATTGCGATCAAAAATTAATAAACAATAATATGTTAGACGTCAATTTTTTTTTTTTTATTTTTTTTTTTTTTATTATTTTTTTTTTTTTTTTAACAAGTACTTTCGTAACATAAGACAACCCTTGGCGCACCTTCTGGTATCCGTGCACGAGCACGACGCCGAGGTTGGTGGGCAGCAGGCGGCGGCCGCTGCCGACGGACACGTAGTTGCGCTGGCAGATGTTGTTGATGTGCACGGGGATGGACGCGTCTGTGCCGATGCCGTGCTTCTCCATTATGTGACGTCCATGTTATATATGGTCGCAGGTCCCTCCGTAACATACAAACCCCGGATGACGGGAGCAGAAATGCGTTTGTCACTAGCGCTTAGTTAAATATCGACTATGCTATCGACATCCATACCAACATTTTATGAATTAGAAATTTATTGATCAACAGTAATTTATGCAACCGTACGTAATCAGAGGCATTGCGATCTAAAATTTATAAACAATAATATGTCAATAATACCTACTTACCTAGTACCATAGGACAGTTCTAAAACCGAAATTAAAGCCTAAAAAGCAGCTTGAATGTCGTTCAGAATTTCAAAATGCACTTGTTAAGATTACTTACGCTGTTTTTTTTTTTTTTTTTTTTTTTTTTTTTTTTTTTTTTTTTTTTTTTTTTTTTTTTTTTTTTTTTTTTTTTTTAACAAGTACTTTCGTAACATAAGACAACCCTTGGCGCACCTTCTGGTATCCGTGCACGAGCACGACGCCGAGGTTGGTGGGCAGCAGGCGGCGGCCGCTGCCGACGGACACGTAGTTGCGCTGGCAGATGTTGTTGATGTGCACGGGGATGGACGCGTCTGTGCCGATGCCGTGCTTCTCCATTATGTGACGTCCATGTTATATATGGTCGCAGGTCCCTCCGTAACATACAAACCCCGGATGACGGGAGCAAAAATGCGTTTGTCACTAGTGCTTAGTTAAATATCAACAGTAATTTATGCAACCGTACGTAATCAGAGGCATTGCGATCTAAAATTTATAAACAATAATATGTCAATAATACCTACGACCATAGGACAGTTCTAAAACCGAAATTAAAGCCTAAAAAGCAGCTTGAATGTCGTTCAGAATTTCAAAATGCACTTGTTAAGATTACTGTTACATCCTCAAGGCGAAAGTACTTTTGTTTTTTTTTTTTTTTTTTTTTTTTTTTTTTTTTTTTTTTTTTTTTTTTTTTTTTAACAAGTACTTTCGTAACATAAGACAACTCTTGGCGCACCTTCTGGTATCCGTGCACGAGCACGACGCCGAGGTTGGTGGGCAGCAGGCGGCGGCCGCTGCCGACGGACACGTAGTTGCGCTGGCAGATGTTGTTGATGTGCACGGGGATGGACGCGTCTGTGCCGATGCCGTGTTTCTCCATTAGGGTGATCACCTGGGATGAAATAGATTGATCATGGTCTAATGACTACCTCTGTCAGTTACAAAGCCGTCCCAAATGGAAACATGCCTTGCCAAATTTAAAGATAGGTGACTTAGTTCTTGTTAAAAATGTTAACACTGCTCCATTACGTTGGCCAATGGGCAATATTGTTAAAATATTTCCTGGAAAGGATGATAAGGTTAGAGTGGCCGAGGTGAAAATGGGTAATAAGGTTTATGTCAGACCTGTCACTAAGCTGTGTCCGTTACCTCTTGACTGAGGAACAATTGTATCTCTTGATAAAAGTTATCTTTATTAATTATCTTTGTCTACTTAACATAAGATTAGTTTCTTTTCGCCCGGCCGTCTGAACATGGCTTAATAGAATGAATAACCATAGATTATAATTTGTTGCTTGCAACAATTAGATTAAGTTTTTCATTGTCTATGGCCTTCCGCCGGACATTGTCGCTCTCGTTGTTCTGTGCTATAACTGAGCAGTCGATGTAGCAATTATTTGTACATTTTAGCTTTCAATAAAAGCTATTTAAAGTCTATTCGCATTTTGATTTAAAAATGCGATGTTGGTGCGATGAACCAATTAAACCATGGAAGTTAACACGTTCGCCTCCGATACTGTTTCACTAAGCGCTTATACTATGCCAATCAAAATTATCTGATAGAAATCCTATGCCAGTGACACGCATGTGTGACCGAAAAGATTGTACTCCTATGCCGTCGACACAGACTTGTGTCAAAAACGTTAGTATTTCTATCCCACTGGCATAGGAGTGAGAACCTGATTAATGCTAGTGGCATAAGAATAAGATCACTTTGATCACGTATGTGTGTCACTGGCATATGAGTACAGTTTTTTCGGTCACATATGCGTGTCACCGGCGTCGAACGTGTTAACAATCATCATCATCATCAGCCAATTGACGTCCACTGCTGGACATAGGCCTCCCCCAGAGAGTTCCACAAAGATCGGTCGTGAGCTGTCCGCATCCATTGGACACCCGCAACCTTTACCAGGTCGTCGCTCCATCTTGTGGGGGGCCTTCCCACGCTGCGCCGTCCAGTGCGTGGTCGCCATGAGAGAACAACAGGAAGTCAACAATAGGATTCAAAAATTCCAAATTATTTAATTTCTCACAATGTCGTAACAGATGTGCTTACCATAGAAAAAATCAACTGCGAAAGACTGGTTGTCACAGGATTCGAACCCGCTTCCTCTGGATTGCCGGTCCAACGTGCTTCCAATTACACCAGACGACCTTCCGTCGATCACAGCGAATTTAGTCAATGGTATTGTGAAGCTAATCACTAGCGACATCTGTACTTAATGTTTCGAAGGTACTACAACCTTAAGCCACTCAAAGACGTGTGTCTACCACAATCGTCCGCAAACTCGACAACTCTCCGTTGCGTTGAATTTGCTATAGAGGGCGCTGTAATCAATTCATGATTAGAAAACATCAATTTGTTTTTTTTATAGTTAAACAAATTGATGTTAGTGTTACTTTTTTACAATGCGGATAACTTGCAATGAAATGTTGACATTACGTACTTCAAATTGGACCAGGA
>JALPQI010020417.1:0-14910 GCA_025490895.1 Thaumatotibia leucotreta | reverse complement strand
AATAAGAATAGTCTTATTTGCAATGTTTACATTTAATTTGTTAAGAGTGATAAAATCTAGAAAACGATAAGCAATGTTTTGCTTGAGATGTTCTTTGCTTGGTCCATGCAGGTAGACATTAAACGTCATGTTGGGATCTACCCTCCTATGAAGGAGTAGTTTGTGAGCGCACGGTATAAAAGGTCACTAGCGCAGTGTTCAGGGATTCATTCTTGATTTAGACTTGGAATAAAGCATTCCAGGGTTGAGTAAATGATGCATGGACGCAAGCTTATAACTCTCCAGTCGTTTTCTATCAGTATAGTTTATAGTGTTGTAAATAGTCTTGTTTTAAGTGTGTACTTGTTGTGATTATTTAAAGTTTGGAAAATGTAAGACCGTCTGAGTTTCTTGCTGGTTCTTCTCACGACAGAGGTTTATCATTTGTGAACCAGTATAATAAAAGATTGTAATTTACCTTGTGTTTAATTATGTGCGTCCATGCATAGTATACACCTTTGTAAGTAGATACGATCAGTAGCTAGGTCTAGAAATTAAAATATTCCATCCCCCGTTCTCGGCTGTCCTTCTGACATCAGAAAGTGGGATGTTGACTAATCGCCTACAATAAGTGGTGATGATAAATGCACCACACGTAAAAAGTGAGGTTTGAAATCATCGACAGTCGGTAAAGTTGAACTATCGTTTCTTTTTTTATTTGGTGTAAGGTGTAAACCACTCGTATCTTTTGAAGCAAAGTCTGTTTCAAGACGTAATTTGAGATATCAAGTTAGTTTTTTTATGGAATTTCTATTGTTTGCAATACGTGTGGGTAGGTATCTCACCCCACTTCACAAAAAAAAAACAGTAATTTGAATAATTTCAAAGAATATCATGGCTCATACTTGTTACTTTTCTGACTTTTGAAATACTACCAGTTCTGAAATACGGGCAAGTAACCCGTGTTTTGTTTTGTGGTCTACCAAAAAATTGATTAGAGATTTCGTATGCCTGTTTTTTAAGTTTTCTATGCGTGTGAAATTTATGTTACAGAATGTTTCGTGATGATTTCGTTCGTGATGAATTGATGATACTGATGACTATGTTGTGGCAATGAAACGAGCTCAGAATGTTTCAATTTCAAGAACAACACGTTCATAGTAGCCAGAAGTTCCGTTCATGACGACTATGCTGTTGCGATGAAACTACCACAATTTCTTGTGAAACGTCCCAGGAAATAAAGGAGAATAAAGACCTCCAGCTCTTCGGGAGTTGCTTTTGGAGCAACGGATGTACAAGGACAGGTTTCGTTCCAATTGTTTTAATGCAAAATTCGAAGCATTAACTTAAAGAAATAACAGTTTGACATTTCTATTTTTAGCGTGAAGTTTTTGTGTTTACAAAAACGTTTTAATCTTTGCGAGATTAACTTGGTTGTAGTAAAGTGAAGCCCATTATTATTTTAATACAAAGTTACCAAAGGATACCAATACCCTAACCTCAACTTTTTATTTTTGTGATCAGGTTAAGTTGAGAGCTCGCATGCAAATTATCTCTGTGATAAAACTGATACCGTACAATTTGATGATTACAGTTCAACATGGTGAATTGGAGCGAGCTGCCGACCTGCAAGTTATTGCTGTCATCATGTCCCCACGGCGCGGCAGAGGCTGATGGCTGGTGTCGCTGCTGCCTACCGTGAACACGTGGTGCAGCGCGTGGTGTAGACACGTTGTCAATCCGGTGAGGAGTTCACATTTTGTTGAGCTATTTGAGCCCTGAGCTAATGTTGTTGAGTCATCGAGGGCTTCTACCCTTTCGATTCTATAGAGTTAAAACTTGAGCAAGAAATGCAACATTAAAACTAAATTAGACAGCGATAACGTAAGGTTACGCAACTTTATTAAAGACTTTATTAAAGTTTTATTAAACGCATTGAGATGTATTTTAACAATTTCTGATATAAGGATGATGATGATGATGATGATGGTGATGATGATGATGATGATGGTGATGATGATGATGATGGTGATGATGATGATGATGGTGATGATGATGGTGATGATGATGATTATGATGAAGATGGTGGTTATGATGATGATGGTGGTTATGATGATGATGGTGGTTATGATGATGATGGTGGTTATGATGATGATGGTGGTTATGATGATGATGGTGGTTATGATGATGATGGTTGTTATGATCATGATGGTGGTTATTATGATGATGATGATGGTTATTGTGATGATGATGGTGGTTATGGTGATGATGATGATAATCATTTCTTATTATTTGGACCGTCAATAGTTTTCAGTTTGACTACCTTAGTTCAATTAAAATGGTGGGTACTAGAATTAGTCATTATAGTTTGCAATCGTATAGTTTGCAATCGTGGAATGAAACTATTTACATTTTTGTTGGGTTCAGTTTTCTCGGACTACATACACCATTTATCATTCGTAGTCGTAGGTGTAAAATCGGATCTATGTTTCCGTCTCAGTGCGGCCACGACTGTGAGTGGCGTGCGTTTGGTTTACTGGTGTAAGTGGTCAATGCGTTTTGATTGTCCGACAGCCATGGAGGTGGTTGTTAAGACTCTATTGCTCGGTGTAGCATCTGGAGTATTGTAACTGCTGTGAGTACTGCAACCCATTTGTTGTTTTTGTTGAAGTGAAGTGTTTCATTTTTACTATTGTAGAACTATGTCGGTTACTAGCTAGTAAAGTAGTAAGTACATAGATAGACTTGCTAGTCTGTTTCAAATGTTAATGAAGTTGATTTTAATTCCCATATTTGATTAAATGAGTACCTAAATAAAATATGATACTGCATTACGGAATTTAATTTTCTATTAACTTATTAAAGTTTTATTAAAGTTTTATAGGTTTTCAAGATATAGGTTAGGTTAAGTAGATTAGTTAGATTTAATCTATGTACATAAATTGTAGACTTATTAAAGGGTTATTGTTAAATTTAATGAGTTCTTATGTCATTTGAGCTTTCAATGGACTGAGAGCAAGTTCGATGGATTGAGCATGATCTAATAATCGCATCGGAAGTTCCGGAGCATGTAAAAGGTGCACATGGACTGCTTTTTATGTGCAGTATACTCTTTGCGAGGAGTAGCACTTACGCGGCTGAAATGGTTAACTTCTGATGGGTTATTGGATCCTAACAAGCCCATGGACAGAAATTAAATCAGGTGCATGGTTATGGTGTAACCTGGTTGAGTAACTTACGTTTTTGTTTGAGTCGAGGGATTGACTCTTTAGTTTAAATCATTTTGACTTTTAATTGGTAAAACAGAACTTGGTTTTCAAGAAATGTAACTGAGTGATATTTGATGACGTGATGATAGATGTGAATTTTTGGTATACCGTTACGTTCTGGGGGTAAAAATGTGCCGGGGTGTTAATTGCCTAAAGACTGGCATGATTTTTGACATTGTCTTGTCAAAATCCCAAACGTGATGACGAATGTTGTAAATCGTATGTTGGGCAAAGTAATAAGTTGGCTTCAGAGTATGCCCACAGTCAGTTTGGTGACTGTGGATGGTTTTCGTACAATCATGTGATGATTGTAGACAGTGTTCCTGCGTACCTAGCTGAGGTCGTGGATGAAGTGTGCCTACAGTATTATGGTGACTGTAGATGGTATTCCTGCGTACCTCGCTGAGGTCGTAGATGAAGTGTTCCTACAGTATTAATGGTGACTGTAGATGGTATTCCTGCGTACCTTGCTAAGGTCGTGGATGATGAGTTTGCCAACAATGTTGTTTAGAGTTATAGTGTTCTTGCAAACTTTACTTACTCAGGTCAGTCAGTGACCGCGCTGACGGTTATAGATGTGTCCGTGTACTTTACTCGGATAGCGGGTGTTTTGTGACATGTTGATGACTGTAGATTGTTTTTCTGTGTACATTGCTGAGGTCATGGGCGATGAGTTTGCTTACAGCATTTCTGATAACTGTTGGTGGTATACCGTGCCTTGCTAAAGTGGTGGATGTGTATAGAGTCATGTGGACGATTGTAAGATATTCCTACGATCCTCTAACAGGTTATAGAAGAGGAGTGTGAAATGATTGTGTGTAAAATTGTTTCAAATTTGATTTCGTAAAATGTAATAGTAGTCCTTTCTATCCCATTATGTATTGAGGTCAGAATGGGTCGACCGTACCAGAGGCTTGATCGTAGCCGTAGCCCGTTGTGTCTGCCTGTGAGTAGTCCGTGGGTACGCGGTGCGCGACAGGCTCTGGCGGAGGTCGCGTTTTAGAGACCGTAGTGTCATAGGGAAGAATCAGCGATCCCTTGGGGATGCGCGTAGTGTGTGTGATTATGTCATAACCAATAGGCCACGAATGACATTATGTTCCTCCAAAAGTTTTCTGTAATGTTTTACGTAAAATGTGGCTACGAAAGCCAGATGATACTTGTTTGCTCATGAATTTTAAATTGGTGGTAATTAATTGACCATAAGTGATCCTAAATACAGTTGCAAAGATTAAAATTATTTTTCTTGAGTTGAGATGATTTTATGTAGACAGATAATTTGGTCAGGAGTGACCGAGTGGTAACAAAGACTACTGGTGTACGTGTTTGTTTCAGATACAAGCGAGGACGCTTGTCTTGTCAGTATGGCCGTGTCGGAGACATGCTTCAGTTGGCGCAGACGTGTGCGACATGTCGAGTCGTCGAACGTCTGAATAGTCTTATTTACAATAAGAATAGTCTTATTTGCAATGTTTACATTTAATTTGTTAAGAGTGATAAAATCTAGAAAACGATAAGCAATGTTTTGCTTGAGATGTTCTTTGCTTGGTCCATGCAGGTAGACATTAAACGTCATGTTGGGATCTACCCTCCTATGAAGGAGTAGTTTGTGAGCGCACGGTATAAAAGGTCACTAGCGCAGTGTTCAGGGATTCATTCTTGATTTAGACTTGGAATAAAGCATTCCAGGGTTGAGTAAATGATGCATGGACGCAAGCTTATAACTCTCCAGTCGTTTTCTATCAGTATAGTTTATAGTGTTGTAAATAGTCTTGTTTTAAGTGTGTACTTGTTGTGATTATTTAAAGTTTGGAAAATGTAAGACCGTCTGAGTTTCTTGCTGGTTCTTCTCACGACAGAGGTTTATCATTTGTGAACCAGTATAATAAAAGATTGTAATTTACCTTGTGTTTAATTATGTGCGTCCATGCATAGTATACACCTTTGTAAGTAGATACGATCAGTAGCTAGGTCTAGAAATTAAAATATTCCATCCCCCGTTCTCGGCTGTCCTTCTGACATATAGTTGTTTGTTATTCCTAAAATAAAATAGGTGAATAATCATATACATAATGACCTAAAATGCGGTTTAAGATCAGCACATTCGCAAAGTTTCCAGTCGCCATCAGTTGGCGTAGGTACGGCGAAATCCGAAGTTCACAAATTTCGGGGATTTGTCTCTGTCCCAGGACAAGGCGTCATTTAGAGTGACAGAGACAAATTCCCGAAACTTGCGATCTTCGAAGTTTGCGGTAGAGCCGCTAGTTTGAGTTGCTGCTGGCCAGTATTAAATCCAGATACATGGACATAGTAAACAGTTTTATTCTTTAAAATTCAGCACAATCGCAACAAATCTTGCAAATACGGTAGATAGTCGCATCAGGCTTAATAAAATAATAGGCCGCATGGCAGCTTGTGGCGAGCTGTTGGGCAGTAACGACCCCACGGACCAGAGTGCTCCAGAGAATCGATTAGGATCCCCGTCTCCGGCGTGGCTTCGTCGGTCGGAGTGGAACCGCAAGGAGACCCGTAGGACTCTCAGCTTTGGCTTGCCTTGATTGGCCGTCCAGAGAGGAGTCGTCAGAGCTATATGCTCCAGGGATGGATGGTGGAAGTGTAAATTTGCGTAAATCGCAAGTTGGTGTAGTGTCACAAGCTACTGCGTAGAAAGTGGTGTACACTCTTGAGCCGTCTAGGTGTTGCCCCTGGCTGTCTTTTGTGACGGCATTTACCTACAGGGGCCCATCTGGTCGGCGACAAGTCACCGCCTGCCCTATCAAAGACAAATCTCAGATATCTGTTGTTGTGCCCGTGAATGAGCACAAGTGTACAACGCAGCAAATTTCTTCAAAAGGCCTCTACGCGTTGGATCTATATCCCGGCGCAACGCGCAAGCCTACCAAAAGACCGGGATGTATAATGCCCGAGACAAAATAATTTTTATTAAAGAAATAAGTATAAAAACAAACGGGTCTTAATCGCGTAAACTTACGTTTAATTATATCCTGACGTTTCGGGCATGACGTTACACCCGTGGTCGCAGGCAGACCACGGGTGGCAGGCACGGGTGTAACGTCATGCAGTTTAAATCAAAATAAATAAGTCTAAAACTTACTGAAGAAAGGATAATAAAGAATGAAAACTGTTTAATAATAATACCCCTTTAAACATACATGTATAGCCACGAAATATTACCGATTTTGAACCTTGAGCTTTAGATATTTGTGAGCATTTTTTGATTTGCCCATTTTCATATTTTAGAATGCATGGGTAAATTTTGAGTTGTAAATAACCTCATACTCAGAATCTCGAGCTCTTTCGATGCTAATAGGAAAAAAACGTCACATGGATGTTTTACCTATTCTGTTTCCATTTTACATACACTTTGTATGGCGGTTATAAAGAAGGAAATCCGGAAAATATATGGAAATTTCGGGACATTAGGTACTTTCCCTTTGGGATCGAAACGAGATCGATCGTGATTCTGAGTTTAAAGAACTCAAAAAAAAAATAATGGATGAAATAAAATGATATGCTCACATACGTTTTGAAATGTGAACATATTTTAAAGACGTGACTGACCGGAGTTAGCCACCTCCTAATAAAGTAGCAAGTATATCGTCAGAAATTTGCATCGTATCCACACAGTATATCTCTTGACTATCGCAGCGGCTGAAGCCCGAGTACCCCTCTTGCTCGCAACATTGCCCCGGTACGTCTCCCCCTATCTCGCACGCGTTATCGCAACTTGGCACACGCTTTTCAGCTTCGCTAACCAAAATTGCCACGGCGAATATAATACAGAGAATCGCTTCGATTTTTTTGAACGCAGCCATTTTGAAATCCAAGCTAACTGTGAGTGCTGTTTCGAATACTGTATTATGTATATTTATAGTGGTTGTAAAGGAACAGACTTACGTTTAAAAGGAAAATGTGGATTTAGATTTTTTTTCAATTTTCCTAGAATTATTTTTGAATGATATTATATTTTTGAAATCGTAATTATTTTAACTAACATAATTATATCTAGGGAAAGGTTTTAAATCAAAAACTGTTGTTTTTTTAAGGATATTGAATAGCTACAGAGCTATCCTTGATAAAAACAGTTTTTTTTTTGTAATTGCACCTAAGTATCGAAATTGTGCATTTTTATCGAAGAAGCAAGCTATGAGGACAGTTTTCAATGCTGCCTGTTAGTACTTACCCGTTGTGAAGTTGTGTGCACAACTAAAAGGAAAATCTGAACAATTTCTTTCAGTTTAGCTCAGGAGTAGCTGTCATCTTGTACGTTATTATGAGATATTAAGATTTATTCAGATGTTTATTCTCATAATACTTATGTACACTATAATTTGTCTTAAATGAATCTTTATAAATTTTAATATTAGATATCATATAGGAAAAATACCGAAGTTCATAAAGAACGGAGGTGGCTTGCAAAACTTCGGTATTTTTTTTTTGTAAATGACATCTAATGTTAAAATTAAATAATTATAGTTACTACTGAAAAACTCCTAGTTTCTTAAAAGTTTCCGACTAACGCTTAATCCACTGACATAGCGTCTAAACATGGCTTTTAGCTACCGACTACACAAACTCGAAAGCCGAAGGCCCGAGGGTTGAACTTGCACTCTCAGTCTATCAACCGGAGGACCATAGGTCCGACGATAAAGCCTACGGGACTAACCCACGCTGTTAGTCTATCAACCGGAGGGGCGTTGTCCCGACGCCACGCTCTACGCAAACCCGAAGCAGGACGGCGCAGGACTGACGGCATATTTTTGTCAGAACACGAGGGGTAACACACGCTGCCAGTGAATCAACGGGAGGGTTGCCCGACGGCACGTCCTACGCGAACCCGAAAGCCCGAGGGGTTAACCCATGCACCGTGCTGTCAGACTATCGACCGGAAGGCCGCAAACCCGATGGCACGTCGTACGCGCACCCGAGGGCCGAAGACCGGAGGGGTGAACTCGCACTCTTAGTCCGAAAACAACTGAATCTCCTAACTTTAGAGGGGGGAAAAGCACTGTTAATCTTTCTTCAAGTGAATCCTAATTTGTTGCATGTTTTTATTATTTTATTGTTATTTATTTATTAAGAGTAGGTATAGTTCTGATATTAACAAAAGTCCTGTAAAACTGTTGAGACAGTTTGTCTACAGGAAGACTTAAGATATACATGAACAATCTTACACTATTAACATTCTTACACTAATATACTCGTACACATGACATTATACATAAATCTAAATCATTATCATATCATTTATCATTATCATTGTAAATCTTTCTTCTCAATATCATCTTTATGCCGACGATCTTCAGATATACTCGCTGGGTGCTATTGGTGATCTCCCATCCGCAATATCCGTTATAAATGACGACCTGCAGAGCATCTCGAACTGGAGCTGTAGTTTTGGCCTTAAAGTTAACCCATCGAAGACCCAGGTTATTATAATTGGTAGCTCAAAACTGCTTCACAGGATTGATTTTGATAACCTCTCACCTATTTACTTCAATGGCGTCTTAATACCCTACTCGCATCAAGTAAAAAATCTCGGCATCATTATGAACAGGACCTTGTCTTGGGTGCCTCAGGTGAGCGCAGTTAGCAGGAAGATGTTTGCGGCTGTAGGTTCGCTTCGGAGATTGCAGAACTTCCTTCCTATTCCTACCAAAATTGCTCTTGCACAGACTCTTTTACTTCCTATTTTAGATTATGCTGACGTTGCTTATCTTGATCTCACTGTGGAGCAACTCAATAAGCTTGAGCGTCTTCAAAATGTCTGTATACGGTTCATATTTGGGTTACGCAAGTATGACCATGTCTCCCACTTCCGATCCCAGCTCAAGTGGCTCCCTGTTCGATTTCGTCGTAACTCTCACGTTTAAATTTTGTCGTTTTTGTATTCAATCCTTTTCAATCCCGCAACTCCTCGCTATCTCAAAAACCGCCCGTTTTTTTATCTCCGGTTATCTCCGTTCTGCTAGATGCTCCCAGAATTTGCTTCTTTCTGTCCCCTCATCCAATTCCAAATTCTATAATAATTCTTTCACATTTCAAGCTGTTCGACTATGGAATTCTTTGCCTGTTGAAATAAGGAACGCACAATCTCCTTCTTCTTTTAAAAGACTCCTCAAACTAAATTTTTTGTCTGATCTGTGATACTTTTATCTGTTCTGTTTTTGTTTTATAATGTTGGCATCGTTAAACTTATTTATATATATATATGTATATATATATGTATGGTTTGTGTATATGTGATTATAATACTTATACATGTATTTGTTTTTATTTTAGTATATTATTGCATATCGGATTACTTGTGTTCTGTATTGTTACATTTTCTACACCTACTGACATAATGTAAATGTAATTATTTCCGCTACCTAAAGGTTGTCTGGAAGAGATCGCTTCTTAGCGATAAGACCGCCTGTTGTCTACCTCTAGTTAAGTCGCTACTTTTTTTTGTAATTGTTTTCATTTATTGAGGTGTGCAATAAAGAGTATTTGTATTGTATTGTATAAATATTTCTATTCTTCAGCAAATGACAAGTTGTTAACCTTGGCTCTAACCCACTAACAATAATAATTTTAAGGTAATGTATCTAATAAATATTTTTAAACGTATTGCGAAAACACAAATCAAATTATTTATAAACTAAATATTTTGATTTGTACTTTTAATTTTTCTCCAGTAGTCACACTACTTAATACTATATTATTATATATTTTTTATATATTTTTGAAGGGAACAGAGGACTACGAAACCCAGTTTAAAGTAGGTGTGCAATTCTGAAAAAACTGTATTTACATGAGAATCATGATGCAGAGTAAGATCTATTACATTGCTCAAAATGTTTATATGTAACGTCCCTTTCTTTTTACCAGATTCCTACGAACAAATAAAACACGGAAGCCGCACGCCATACTAAATTGCTTTCAAAAACGGTTCTGAATTTTAGTTGATAAGTGTCACCCCCTCTTCAATGCATCACGGTAATGTATTTCAATATCAACCAATAAATTTTTAAACCGCCATTTTAAAATAGTTGTGATTGGTCCGTCGAAGTTTTGATTGACTATATTCTATAAACATTTGTCAAAGATGTTGCGCCGAAATATGCGCGGTGTTAAGAAATCCGCTGTCCTACCCATATTGGCACAATTGAACAATTGTTTTTGGGGGAATTTTTGAGCTGCTGGCGTTAGACGTCCATGTTATACAGTGTGTAAATCTAATACGTGCGATCAATTAAACCAGGCATGGGATTCATTAGTGTAATCATGGATTACAAGGTTTTTTTAAAGTTACTCTTAATTTAGACCCTACAGAATTTTTTTAAGATTATCGGAGCGGCAATGTAGGTACGAACATTTGTTATTGTTGATTTGTCAGTTATGTCATCTGCTTTTGAAATTAGCTGTCAATGAGTGCTGAACTCGCGTACATTGCGCGCCGAATTATTTTGTATGGAAAATTTTGTTGCTCTGATTTTAAGTAAAAGTTATTTGAATGTACTTATTATGTCGTAAACTAACACCCCTTAAGAGCTTCGCCACATATTCCAGCCAGATTCCTGTACATTTTAGTGAAATTTTTGAGATATGTCTTTTATTAAACTTCCGTAGTTTAAAAAATGTGCTTCAAAACTTGTTTAACCTTTTATACGCCAACAACTGATATATTGGCACCGCAAGTTCAACGCCAAAGAGCAATATGTATGTCCTGTGTGCTTAGCCAAGTTGCCAATCGCTAACGCTTAATTGTCAATCGTAAACGAAAGGCAGCTAGGTGTCTTTGTCGCACTAATATGGAAGAGTGACAGAGAGGGAAAACTACGATACGCTACTATTTAGCATTTGGCAACTTGGCTAAGCATCCTGGTCCACAGAGAAATATAAAGTAAACCTACCCGCACGAGCGTACAGTTCATATTCAGATTTGACATTTTATTGACGTGGCGTCAGAGTGACAGCTTTTGTATTTGACGTGGCGTCAAAAAGGTTACATCATCATCAGCCTATGATAGTACACTGCTGGACGTAGGCCTCTCCTATTAACTATGCGTATAGTATAGACGCATTAATTAGGAGGTAAATGCCCATAATCGCCACGCTGGGCAAGCGGATTGGCGATCGCAGTAATGTGTCCACCATGATAATATGACGCTGCTGCCCATCATCAATCTTGTAAAATGGTCAGTGACACTTCAATCTCTTAGTCGACTCTTACGACACCCGCAGGAGGAGTTGGGGTGGTGACAAATGTATTCTTACTGCCGTCACCACACTGCATCTCCGGTAAATAGTAAAAAAATTCTTGAATACTCTAAAATGTTTATATAAATATAATTCCCATTCGGCATTTGTTGCACAGATGGGGTCCATCAAGATTATAGCCAGAAAACCTCAGCAGACATCATGAAGGGTGTAGGGGTTCGAATCCCGTGACAACCAGAGTCTTTCGCAGTTGATTCTTTCTATGGTAAGCACATCTGTTACGACATTGTGGGATTATCCGCATTGTAAAAAAGTAACACCAACATCAATTTGTTTAATTATAAAACAAATTGATGTTTCCTAATCATGAATTGATTACAGCGCCCTCTATAGCAAATTCAACGCAACGGAGAGTTGTCGAGTTTGCGGACGATTGTGGTAGACACACGTCTTTGAGTGGCTTAAGGTTTTAGTACCTTCGAAACACTACGTACAGATGTCGCTAGTGATTAGCTTCAATATCAACCAATACATTTTTAAACCGCCATTTTAAAATAGTTTACCATTGACTAAATTCGCTGTGATCGACGGAAGGTAGTCTGGTGTAATTGGAAGCACATTGGACCGGCAATCCAGAGGAAGCGGGTTCGAATCCCGTGACAACCAGAGTCTTTCGCAGTTGATTCTTTCTATGATAAGCACATCTGTTACGACATTGTAGGATGTAAGGATTACTTTACCAAATTTGGAATTTTGACGGTACCTGGAGTATACTCGTATATTCTCTTAGTACTTTGTGACTTGGTTAAGATTTTGGATGTGATCAAGCTGTTGTCTTGTTTAACAAGCTGCCCACTGACTTGAAGTCGCTCACGGACGCTAACTTGTTTAAAAAGAAAGTAAAATCCTTTCTGTTGGAAAAATGTTTCTATTCAGTAGAAGAATATCTGTTGGATGACGATACAAAATATTAGGTATTGATAAATACGAGTATGAATACACCAGCTTGAATTGTGTGTGACATTGTGTGTAAAACTAGTTATCGAGATGGTTCTCTAAATCATCTCCGAAAATTGTTTGTACGAATATTACATCGCAACCAATTTTTCGCATAAAGTCATTTCGCCGAATGATCATGTTCCAATTGAATTTTATGAAATCGTTTCATTTCCCAACCAAATGGTTGGCAATTCTATCTTTGGGCTTGGTTTTTAATTGGAACTTTTTATAATACATATTTTCATGTGGTTCATGGTTTAGTTGGTATAATATGGGTCAAAATTCTTTTCGTTGTCTTGTTTTATACGACTCTGTCACGTTTTTGATTGCTGTTTCGACTCAGTATATAAAAAAATCCGGGGCAGTTGTATTCTTTTTCACGCTAGATTTTAACCCATACATGAGAAATTGAAAACAAAATATCATATCATACAAAAGTCACAACTCCGTCACGTTTTTAGGGACATAAAATAAGACAACGAAAAGAATTTTGACCCATATACATTTAGTTAACTAATAACAAAACAGTCGGTTCTGGCGCTTCGCCGGCCGCTGCCGCGGCACGCTCGCTTCGCTCGCTCGGCTCGCGCGCTGTAAAGTCGCAGTTTCACCTAACACTCCTCCTCGCTTCGCTCGTCGTCGTACCTAACCGGGCTCTGTGAAATGTTTTTTTAAAGGTATTCTTTGTTAGGCAAGTTCAGAAACACGGTTGTGCTAAAAAGTTTCCACATATAGGTACGAAAAGGATGACGAAACGTTATTCGGCCTAGTGAAAAATTTGACAAATGATGAGTATGCTAAAAGCATTGTGTCATCACAATAATCCGTTTTATAATAATTCTGCCAAATGAAACGTTGTCATACAAAAATTTGCTAATAGTTGGTTGCCAAAGTGAATCATCGGCGAAATGTTGGTTGGCAAATGAAATTCGGGCAAAAAAAGTTCGGAGAAAAGGCAGAACCCCTATCGGGATACAACTGAACTGACATTATTTTGGTACAAATTTGAATTTAAATTATATTATGTAAGTTGATGTAGTGGATATAATGTATAATATTGTAATGTAATTCTAATTAATAATGAAAATATGTAAACTTAAATGATAATAAAAATTGATAATTTGATTTAATATTTAGGTTAAGAAAATTTCAAACACAATGTATTTATTGTTTTATATGAATAAACTAAATTGAAAAAAATTGAAATTGAAATGAGGAGGTAGGCTTATACTCCGTTTGGTTTGGTGTTTAAAAAAAGGTAAACAATCTTGCAGTATCTTTTTATTGAAAACTACGAGTAGAAAATAAGTTTTAGCAAATATACATAATATAACAAGGAAATACAGTGATTTATATTGTTTTTGATTCATGAAGTACCTAGTTTGGATTTTTATATGCATTTTTCAATAAAAAGATACTGCAAGATTGTTTACCTGTATTTAAACACTAAACCAAACAGAGTACAGGTTAGGTTTCTTATTATGTCTTTTGTATGCTGTAGGTATTGTACTTTAATTTTATAGATATTGTTATAAAACACCTAGGTTAAGGCTGCGTTTCCACCAGAGATGTGCGAGGATGTGTTTCCATACAAATGACACCTATTAATGACTCGAGCGAGGTGTCATTTGTATGGAAACACATCCTCGCACATCTCTGGTGGAAACGTAGCCTAAGACGGACCCGTGGGATCCCAATGCTATTCAGCTCCACAGAGAGCTCACTAAAAAGCTGGTCGACACCACCGGTGACCGAAGAGCTGGCAGGTTCTTCACAATTAGTACTGCAATACAGAAATGTAATGCTGCCGGCATTGTTAGCACCATGTCAAGGGTCCCCATTTTTAATTACGATAAATTTTAGGTTTATTAACATGGTTTTAATTTGTTAGTTTTATTTTGTATTATATGGTGTGGTATTTTGTGTATATGGCAGTAAGAATACATTTGTCACCACCCCAACTCCTCCTACGGGTGTCGTAAAAGTCGACTAATGGAATGAAGTATCACTGACCATTATTTTGATAAAGATTGATGACGGGCAGCAGCTTCATCATAGTGGACACAATCATTACTGCGATCGCCAATCCGCTTGCCCAGCGTGGCGATTATGAGTATTTACCTCCTAATGCGTCTATTCTATACGCATAGTTAATAGGAGTGGACGTAGCCAGCAGTGGACTATCATAGGCTGATGATGATGATGACGATGATGATGATTATATGGCGCTTTTGTGTGAATATTTATTTCCTTATGTACTCATACCGTTTGGTAGACAGATTTAGTAGCTGGCTTCCAAATGGTAAATATGGTTTCCCGCCTGGTAGCCAGCTATATGAAATGGGAATAACTGTCCCATATCGGAGCCGGATTTGGTAGCTGATTACTAACCGTGGTTATAGATCAGTAATGGAAAAGTCCCATTTCGTAACCAGTT
>JALPQI010020416.1:0-23442 GCA_025490895.1 Thaumatotibia leucotreta | reverse complement strand
CTTTCTCCATCAGTCAAAAATGAAAATACGAATTGTGTGCGATATTTTTGAAACCGATTTTGCTATCGATTCTCTGCTACTTGATTTTCTTGAACAATTTTATTTAATAAAATGTAGTAATATAAACAAATAAAGGCAAGATATGAAATGGTATCGCATATTTTGTATACATGATGTATTTGAACGAGTTCTGAATCCATACATAGCACATACAGGCATTTTGACGGAGCTTGTTACGGGTACATAACGATTACAAGACTGCGAAGAATCGATTAATGAAATAGTTTTTATAAACAGGTTTGGTCAATGTACAAATTCTTGGCCAAAGTCTTTGGCAGAGGGGAAACGATATGAAGCCGACTCCATTACTAAATCCTCAAAGCTCACGGTAGATCACGTCAAGTAGTTTCAGTCAATACAAAGTAGGAAATAATGTCAAATAAAAACTTTAGCATAAACTGACCATTCAGAGGTTCCATTATGTTGATCCTACACTTATATACTTTTATAAATATAACAAAATGCAAAGAATGCTGTATAATACAAGTGAATATTTAAAACAATAAGGCAAGAATTGATTAATTGTCATGGCAAGAATTGGCGTTACGCCAATGTTAGAGCAAAACAACCGATTTGGCAATAACATAAACAAAATATCAGATCTGTTAATGACAGTAAGAAAATATATTTGGGGTTACCTATTGGCTACCTTGTTTTTTTTTTAATTGCCTGGTAGTTAGCACCCAAATATATTTTCTAACAATCGCTGAGGTACCTATTTTATGTACAAAATGCTACCTGTTTTAATGAGATACACATTCTTGTTAAAATCTCATTGATACTATAAAAAAACTCAATTCACATTCAAATCCACCAGATAACGAATCAAGATTTTAAAACTGATATTTATATTTATTTACATAAAATTCATATTTATATAATTGCTCCCTTAGTTTAATATCTACACATTTGTGATTACTGTACCTAAGTTTGCTAGAAAATCTAATATTTGTTCAATTAAGAAGGTCTGCCATATAATTTAGTTTATATTTTTGCTTACATATTCTGAAGGCAGTGCTGAAGGCCTAATCTAGTAAACAAATGCAGTCCTAAATGTCTCTAAGTGAGCCCATTACATTCACAACTCCATGCCGGTGCCTGATTCTATCAAAAATGAACTTTCTTCTGATGTAGAGTAAATCTATATTAGAATTTTATTTGTGACTGGTGTCTTAGTATTCTTAAAGACTAGAGGCTCAGTCTGATACACGCGTTTTGAAAGAGGTGCTCATAAACGCGCGTGTCTGAACCAACGTTTACACTTCGTGCCTCAGTCAGGTGAGAAGGATGCGGAATATGTTAGACATGCATAAAGTATTTCTACACTTGTCTAACACTATCCTATTTATGATTGATTTAGGAGCGAACAATTCCCGTATATTTTTGCTTGTTACAAACTAAACACCTTAATATCGATCATAAAGTTCATTTTCCAGGCCCCTATAGAAACATCAGGTCTACCTTAAGATTGTGTGCATTACAAAATTTTCGTGAACTTACGACGATAAAATATAACTAGTAAAGCGTAAATTATTATTGTATCATAGAGTTGAGCCGTACTCGCGTAGCGCGACGATGCCTGAAGTATTGACTAGTCTACAGAGTTGACTGTGCAATGCATTTTGAGCCTTGCGGGCTGTACATGGCGGGTTTATAATATTTATTTTAGATGATACTGATGGTCCAAACCCAGAATCAATAAGTAGGAACTGGAAGGCGTTATCGTTATATTTTATCACTGTTATTCAGATATCAGTGTATGCATTGAGTATGAAATTTTCATTGCAATTGAGTTCTTGGGTGGTGCTTAGTTTGACCCTTTTATAGCAACATTTCTTATCTATAATTGCCGCACTGGTACCTCCAAAAGCGAATAAGCGCTATCAGCAAGAGAAACAGACAAAATGTTTCTCCTGTATACAGGGTGTTTGGGATAACGATGTAGGAATTTCTGGAGGTGGTAAAGGAGACTAATTGGAAGAGTTTGAACCCTATTTACCTTAGTCCAATATGTGACAGTTTTTTTTAAATAAAAAAAAAATTGAACTCACACTTGCCTACTAACTACAAGAAACTTATTTTGTTTGGTGACGGTATTCAACAATTGATCGACAATAACTTTTAAACTAATTGCTATTTTGTTGTACTTTTTTTGTAATCAAAACCTAGAAAATCAAGCATGTTTTTACACGAATAGGAAGACTCATATCCCGACTACTTTTTTTTTCACAGGCCGATAAAGTTTAATTTACTGTTAGTAATCAGTAATGATGAACTAGAAAAATTATTTAAAAAAATGTTGTGTGTGGCAAGTGGGAGTTCAATTTTTTTAAATTTATTACTCAACTAATTGTTATGTTAATTAAAAAAAAATCAATGCTATTTATTGCATATTTTGTTTTAAATTTAACTCTTTAAGTAAATTTTTGGTATAAAACTAAACATTTTGAAAAACGTGATTTAAAAAAAAACTGTCTCATATTGGACTAAGGGGCATTTCTCAGAGCGTAAACGGACATCTCGTTCATCTGGCTACGTTTTCTTGGAAGTGCCTGAATGATTTGAGGTTGGTTTTGGTTGTCTTATAGAGAAACTGGTGCTGTATCTGACGACCGAAAATGGTACCAAAAGATGCAGCCACTTCCAAAAAAACGTGACCAGATGAATGAGATGTCCGTTTACGCTCTGAGAAATACCCTAAGGTAAATAGGGTTCAAACTCTTCCAATTAGTCTCCTTTACCACCTCCAGAAATTCCTACATCGTTATCCCAAACACCCTGTATATAAAATATCATTGTCTCAGTTATTTATAAAAGAGCAACAATATTTTAGATTATTTCATAGCTCATCGTTAATCACACTTGATGGGACCAAAACGTTAAATTAAATAATAATTTCTGCACTAAATACTAACCCCCTTATCATAAAGAATTAAAGATCTCCTAACTTAGCAAGCCCTTAAGAATTTTTTGTCCCTTTTCGGTCTCATCAATATGTCTATAAGACCAAAAGGGGCAAACAATACTTGTTTAGCAACTTGCTAAGTTACGAGATGTTTATGAATAAGGGGGTAAGTCTATTTTTGTCATGAAGTTTATGTTGCATTCATACTTTCATTTACTACATGTACAAATATATAGTTAAGTATTTCTTGTTTGGACCATCGGCTTTGCCTATAGTTGAACAGATCAAGCGCCGCGTCTGTGACGCCCGATATGTTAATCTCAACAAGCTCAATTAAGCGTAAGATTGATATGACTTCAACTTGACTAGTATTGGTTTAATCACAGAGAGCTAAGATTAACTCGGTTTCACAGTATTTAGAGTGCTTGTGCTTTTTGATTTGGTGTGATCGTGAGGCGGCATCGGTCGCGCTATCCCCACTTTCACCACACCACGTGGAGCCCCCTTTAAAGCCTGCACAGCTTGGTCTAACGTTGCGTTCTTAATGCTAGCCCCGTTCACAGACATAACGCGATCTCCCGGCGATATCTCTCCGTTCTTCTCAGCAACACCACCAGGAACCAAACTCCGGACAACTATAACAGTCCCTTGTGGATCTATTGGGTCTTGGTAGTCTAATATAGAAAATCCGAGACCCTGGTCTCCTTTGACAAGCTCAATTATATCCTCTTTGCTTTGCCACATAGCAAGGCCTGATACACACTCTAAGGACCGGGATTTCTTTGAGAGGCCGGAGTGGTTAGTAAGTGTTGCCGTACTTGACGTGTTGATAGATGTGTCAGATTGAGCTTTGATGAGTGTAGTAAGGTTGTTGAGGCTGCCGGAGATTATTTTCCTAGCTTCAAATGCTTCTCTGTCTGATGCTAAGTTAATCACGGACCTGGGACCACTTTCAGTGCGGGCTACAACTAGTCTGACGCGGTCTGGCAATTGCTTCAGGATATTTACAACTTCTGTATGTGTCAGACCGTGTAGTCTGTATTCATTGGCTTCTAAAAGCTCGTCCCCAGCTGTCAGGGTTCCTTGCTGTCCAACTGGACCTTCCGGAAGCACAGATCTGATATAGTGATGTGGCCGGACTTCTTGCCCACCTTCTACGTCCACAGTACCCTCTAGACTGATCCCCAAAGCACCAAGCTTGTTCACTTCAGCAACTAAAATTGATTTTTCTGTGCCAATTTCATCAGACCACTTTTTCTTAATTTCTTCCTTATCTACAGCTAGTATTTCATCTAGTCTCTTATCAAGTTCTTCTTGAGATGGCTCAATCACTTCAGTATCAACAATTTCAAGAACACTTGAGTCTATAGTAGTGCTGGAGTCTCGCTCCGGTTCTATTACAATGGTACTGTTGTCTTGGGAAGGCACGGGGAACCAGGAGAGGGTGGTTGTGGAAGGTGAAGGTGATGGAGGACGCTCCTCATTAAATATTGCTAGCTGCAGATGCTCAAACTTTGGACCTCTCAGATATCGTTCTAACACTAAGTGCACTGAAATACCAGTGTTTCTCAAAATGTCCACAGCTTGGGGGTTACTTTTGTCCGCTAAAGACACTCCATCAACTTCAATTATTCTATCATTTAGTTTTATCTTTCCACTTTGTTCAGCACTGCTTCCTTCTATGATGCTCTTCACAAAGATTCCTGACAACTCTTCCTTCTCACAAACGTAACCAGCAACAGTGATCCCTAAACCATAGACATTCTTGTTTAAATCTACATGAACTATTTCTACCTCAGGCAAGTTAGGCAATTCCACAGGTACTGTGATAGTAATTGTAGGAGACACGGCTAAAACAGGTTCCTGGATCTCTTGTGTGATTTCGCCAAGAACATTCACAACCGCCGTTACATTGTTTTCATCACCATTCTGGCCGTTGACGTATTCGCCGTAGCACTGGGAGAGGTCGTAGATGGCTGCGTATCCACTCTCAACGAGATGGCGGTCTAATTGGTCAGGGTCGGCGAGGATCTTAGTTGGTACGAGCGCAGTTCCAGGCAGCGGGGCACGGAGTGCTAGAGCAGGGTCAGCCGGGCGCGCGACCAGAAGCCTGACGGTGGCGCCAGCCTGGCGAAGCACAGCCGCGACTTGTTCCGACGTGAACCCGCGCAGATTCACAGACCCAACTTGGAGCACGTGATCTCCACTCTGCAGCCTCCCATCCTTATCCGCGGCTCCGCCAGGTACGACAAACTTGATCACGACCCCTGTGCTCCGCCCGCCCACTAAGTTAAACCCCAGGCCGTTTCCGTCGTTTGTAAGCTCGACCACCTCCACTTGCGCCCACTCGGTACTCAGCACCATCTCCGCTCTCACCATCAGCACTCCCGAGTACCCTCCGTTACGGGAAGCGCCGCCAACGCGCCGCGCCGAGGTTATGCGTCCCCGACGACCACATGGCACCCGTGGTTTTCACACAAAATACACGCGCAACCACCGAAATGTTAACGTAAAACGTGTTTAAAGTATTTTCTTGTAAATTATAGTATAAAAATGACATTTACATACTTGCTGAAACGGAGACAGCGAAAATGTGGCCAGCTCGAAGCAGGTGTGTCCAGTGAATAATTAAAATAGTAAAACAAAATGTCAAAACAAAGTGACTAAATTATGAAATAGTATGTAAATACTAAGAAATTACTTTAATATTCAACTAAATACTTGAAAATGTAACTGAAGGCTCTTGGGAGTACAAAAACAATAAGTTGCGTACTAATTGTTTTGCGTAAATAAATATTTTTTTTTTTTTTTTTTTTCTTGTTCCGGCCTTCGCACGGTTTGTGCATTTGGCCCGAGTTGCAAAAACGGGGAAACGGGATAGATTTACGGAAAAGGGACAAACGGAATTTTGGTAAAGGATATTAAAAGATCAGTGGGTAATGGGATAAATGGATGAAAGTAGGAGTTATGAAAAAATACATAGGATTAAATTTTGATGCTATTCAATGTAATGAAATCTGAAAGAATTTTGTATATATCAGGATCGAGTGAGTATAGTAAGATAGGGATGGAAAGCGGGAATGGGATATCAAGAGAAGTGAGTTTTTCAAGAAAAGATGAACGATCATTTAGAGGGCATGCTAAAAAAATATGGTTTAAGTCGCCTTCAGAGTACCCGCATTGGCAAGATTGGCTATTAATAATTTTTAATTTGGCAAGGTGCATCGGAGAGCAAACATGACCCAAGCGCATACGTGATAAAATTGATGTAACTTTTTTACCGAGTCTGAGTTTAGAAAACCAAGGTTTCACTGGGATAGTGGGTTGTATAGAACGGTAGTGACGACCTTTTGAGCTATTTGATGTCCATACGTCATTCCAAGCATCCCTAAGGTAAATTCTGGGTAAATTGGCCAAGTCATGGGAATAATTTTTGTATGGGAAGCGATCTCCGGAAGCTATAGCGTCGTTAGCAAGCCCATCAGCTCTCTCGTTACCAGATATACCGCAATGAGCTGGAACCCATGCGAAGGCTACTGAAAGGTTTTTCGATGAGCATAATAGTAGCGATTTTCTAATTTCTATTATTATAGGAAACTGATTACGTGTCCCGAACGGATAACGGTTTAAGGACTGGAGAGCACTTAATGAGTCCGAAAAAATAACAGTTTTATTTAATTTAAATAGCAAAACATATTCAACAGCTTTTAAAAGTCCGAAACATTCCCCTGTGAATACTGAGGATTCGGGGGGGAGTTTTATCTTTTGATGAATATTGTATTGCGAGTGGTATAGACCTACCCCAACACAGCCATTAGTTGAGTGTTTGGAAGCATCTGTAAATATTCGGTGCCATTGGGGCCACTTAGTATCTACAACAAAATTAAAAGTTAATTTTTGATGGTGGTCAGATGTATTAATACCCATGTTTAGGTGTATATCAGGGTGTAAGGTAAGGCAGTCATAACTTGAGTTAAACAAAGGAGCAACTTTGGTTTGGTAAGTAGGAGCTTCAATCGCTTCAAATTTCTTTATACTTTTGATAAGACAAGGCTTTTCTTTGTTTCGCCAATAATTACATGTTGTAGTGAAATTGGAAAGATCCGATAGTTTATTTAATAGAGGATGATTAGAAAATTGGACAGAACGGAATAAGAATTTATCTGCTAAAAATTGTCGCCTTAAATTCAGAGGTGGTTCCACACATTCAACTTGCATGCAATTTATTGGGGACGATTTCATGGCTCCTAAAATTATTCTTAATGCCTTATATTGAATGCTGTCTATTTTTTTAAAAGCAAAGACACTACCCGGTTCTAGTAAAAATGTACCGTAGTCGAGAACACTTTTGATTAAGGCATTATAAATTAATTTTAAAGAAAGGGGGTGTGCACCCCACCATACACCTGCTAGACATCTCAAAATATTTAAATTACGCTCACATTTAGCAATAATAGTTTCACAATGTGGCAGACCAGTAAGCTTCGAGTCTAATGTGACTCCAAGGAATTTAACCGAGTTAGCAGAAGGGATAGAAGCATTACTATACTTGATGTCAATTGGAGGAGGTTTGCGCATTCTAGAAAATAAAACAGCCTTACTTTTTGATACGGATAACTCTAAACCATTACGGTCTAGCCAGGATTCTAACAAACAGAGTGTAGATGTTAATGAACGGCAATTAGATTCAATCGATGGGCCGGACTTATATATTAGTAAATCGTCTGCGTATTGTAATACATCGGCTGATCCACTCAAGCTAAGTTCTAAGTCATGCGTATAAATATTGTATAATAACGGGCTAAGAACCGACCCCTGAGGTAAACCTCTCCATACAGTTCTGATGAACGAAACATTATCAATCGAAAGTTTTATATGTCTCTCATTAAGAATATTAATTATAAAATTTGTTAGAAAAATGGGTATATTCAGATTGATAAGTTTTTCTTTAAGAACAGGTATTAAAACATTATCATAAGCTGAGCTGATATCTAAGAAAGCTGCGACTACAGAATGATTATTAGAAAAAGCTATTCTGATATCCGTAGTAAAGATACTAAGACTGTCTAAAGTGCTCTTGCTTTTCCTAAAGCCAAACTGAGAATTTGCTAGGAGATTACGACTTTCAACAAACCATTCGAGGCGATTTTTCACTAAATGTTCCGCAACCTTGATCAACACCGACGAGAGAATAATAGGACGGTATGAGGACGGCTCGCTGGGTGGTTTGTTTGGCTTAAGTATAGGAATAACCGTTTGAGTTTTCCATGCCAGAGGTATGCATCCCGAGATCATAATCGTGTTGATAACTTTTAAATAAATGAGAAGGACTTTATCGTTAAGATTTTTGATAAACGAGTATGGTATTGAATCTTCACCAGGAGTTGTGTCTTTTAAGCGTCCTAAAATTCCTTTAAGTTCAAGCAGGGAAAAGGGAGCATTAAGTCCAGAAAGATTATCGGAAATGCAGAGAGGAATGTTAGAGGTTACAGGATTATGGGGAGAGGCAGATGGGGGAGCGAGTCGATCCATAAACTGGTCTGCTAATGAAACAGACATTTTCGGGGAGGGGCTATTATATACAGATCTAAATCTACGTATGTTACGCCAGACCTCAGACGGACTGACGTTTGGATTAATATTTGTGCAAAAAGATCGCCACCCTTCAAATTTCTTTTTCTTAAATAATTTCTTACATTCTCGTACAGACTGTAAATAAAGTTCGAAATTTTCAGTAGTCATCTCTGCGCAGTATTTCTTTTCTGCACCTTTTCTTGTTTTAATCGCTACTGTACAATCATGATCCCACCAAGGAGGGGACGGAATATGGCGTTTTTTAGCAGAATTTTTAGTTATAGTCTCGTCAGCAGCCTCTATGAGTATTTTAGAAAAGGAGTCAGCAGAAATTTGATCATTTCCCATATGACAAGCTGATAACTTGTTTTCTACTGCTTGGCAATAAAGATCCCAGTCTGCATTATTTACGTTATATTTAACACGAGGTGGTTGAGGCTCAGTAGCAGACTTGGAAAAGGGTAATGTTATTAAAATAGGAAAATGATCACTCCCGTAAGAGGACAGAAGGGGTTCCCAATATAGAATAGAAGCCAAATCTGTAGAACATAAAGATAAGTCCGGCGCACTGACTCCTTGGGCCGGATCAGTATGTCTGGTTGGCAAACCAGTGTTTAAAATACATATATTATGTGTATCAATTAAATCTAGCAATTGCTCCCCAAACCAATTTGAATTAGAGCTACCCCAAGATTGATGTTGGCAATTAAAATCTCCTAATACTAAGAATGGCTTTGGTAGAGCAGAAAATAAACGATTTAATTGAGCAAAAATATTTACATTTGGGCGAGAAAAATAAATGGAAACTATACAAATATTATTTACAAGTGCAGCAATGACAGATATGTCATCGCTAAAAACAGGAAGGGGGAAAGAAGAAAATGGTATGGTATCCCTGACTACTATGGCCACACCGCCATAGCCGTCAGATCTGTCGTGTCGGACAATGACATAACCCGGAATCCGTAACACAGACTCCGGCTTAAGCCATGTCTCCGACAGGACAACAATGAGGGGTTCATACTTATTAAGCAAGTGGAGCAAGTCACTTTTATTGGATATTGCGCTTCGGCAATTCCACTGAATTATTACTTCGTGGCTGAGAGCCATTATTGGTGTTAAAGTCCTTAAGAGTGTCAATAAGAGATGGGCGACGTTGTACGGTTGAAGAATTGGAGGAAGACATGTTATTTTTGTTATTAAGTTCCGTTAGAAGAGTAATTATATCGGAGATAGTGTATACGGGTTCATCTGATTTGCAAGATTGAGACAATGCTACACCATTGGCGGGTGCCGGTGCATCATAATCTCTTATGATATTGTTGTGTTCTGCTTTATTATAGCCTCTAATTACTTTTGGAGCTACTGAAGGTTTCATGAAAATTAAAAATGCCCGTGGAGAACTTGTCTGAGGAGTTCTAGCTATGTCAGCAAACGACTTTGACACTGGTTCATATACTCTATTTGCTTCAGCATAAGAGACACAGTTTTGTGCCATATATGACTTAATTTTGGTTTGTCTTTCAAATTCAGGACATATTTTGTTAGTAGCATAATGGTTGCCGGAACATAAACAACAACGAACAGAATCCTCCTCTACAGAGCAAGTATCTCCAGCGTGGCCTTCACCACACTTGAAACAGCGGGGACGCGAGTTGCATTTAAGTTTGGTGTGTCCAAAACGACAGCATTTATAGCACTGAATTGTTGGGTATGAGTATAGGTCTACAGTTATCGCATTGTAGCACATAAAAATACGTTTGGGTAAAACCTGTCCATCAAAAGTCAGCACTACTGTTTGCGATGGCTTCCACTCTGGAGGCGAGCTGAAGCGAACCTTGTAATTCAGCCTTCTTACTTTTAATATTTTACCACAACCAACTGGCACCGAAATATTCTCCACAATTTCTTCCGGAGTCCACTCTGTAGGTATACCACGCACAAGACCTATTCGGGTTACACTAAATGATGGAATAAAAGCTTTGTAATTATTAGTGGCCAAGTACTGACTACTGAGAAAGTCATTGGCATCTTTATAATTTGTAAAGGCCATTGTAAGTCTGTTCCTACCTATGCGTTTCACGCTACCGTTCACTATATTTTTAAAACCACTTTTCTTAGCAAAATAACCAAATTGCACTGGGTGAAGGGTTGGATTGTCGGACTCTGAGGATGCTATTTTTTGAATATGTACTGTGAATGGTTGTATGTCATAAGACTCATAGAGAGTTCTGCTTGATGACTGGGATGGGTTTATAATTTGTGAATCTTGTGTTGCTGGAATAGTACTTTGAGAGGGACTTGAGGTGGTTTGCAGGGCAGAAGCTACATTAACATTTATGGGACTTTGTGAGGGAGATGGGGTAGTTTGTGGAATGGCTGGAAGAACTGGTTGAATAAAAATGTTATCCCTTATTTTACTAAATTCAGACTCGGTAGAATCAACGGTCTCATTACAGTTACAATCCGTTGGCTTTTGTTGTCGCGAAGGGTCATGCTTCCTACGACGCTTATTGCAGTGTTTGCAAAGTTTATGGCGCAAAGCTCGCATCCTTTTACGTTCAGCACGCTCTCCATCCCGCATAGATCCGTCAGTATCCATGCTGGATTCATCAGGTAGTTTAGAAAAACTTGATAGTAGTTACATTGAAGCCGACATCAGGCGGGCCCCCGCCTGGGTCGTCAGGAGGGTCCATGGATGAATAAGAATGAAACTTACCAGCTATCGATGATTATATACACTTAAATTAATAAATAGAAATAAGTAATGAAATATTATACAAACTATTATACAAATCTGATCTTTTAAACTAGTTAAAATAAATTTTCAAAATTCAAAGCCAAATAAAACACCCGCCTAGACCGACGTTTCCCGCGCTTTTTTCTAAATAAATATTATGAACAACGTCTAGGCTACAATAACATTGTCTCAAACAGTTCGTAGTTAGCTAAGCATTATTATCAACCGAAACATAGATGGCGCTGCCATCGATGCAACAAACATAATTTTAAAATAACAACTTACTAGATGGCGCTATAGTCAATAACTAATCTACTCGCCACTAGATGGCGCTACTTGACAAGTATTCAGTTTCATTATACTAAATCGTATTTATGTAAAATTTTAATGAAGTATACATCTTGTTCATTACTTAACAAAATTTATTACATTTTCCCATTTCCTTGAAAATCCTTAAGCGCTCTTGTTTTTTTCGATAGTACAATGCTGCAGGAAATGAGTGGGAATTAAATCAGAGGGATCGTTTAACTAACTTTGATTGTATGAGTACCTACACATACTGCATTATTAAGACTTATGCGTTATGGACAGCGTCATTAGGTCTAAAATTTACTTGTTCCCATAATTATTTAGTAATATTACAGTCGCAGTCCGTGACGTAGCGGAGAAGCTTTAAGAATGGTCACGTTTGTCGAAGGCCACCGGACTACGTAGGAAACATATATGCCTTAACCTAGCCCTTGACAGCCCCAGACCAAAGAAGCGATGGCTAGATGTCGTGTAGGCTGACATGAGTGTGAATGGGCTTACAGTAGAAGATGCCCAGGATCGCGCAAAGTGGAGGAAATGTAGCAGGAAAGCGGACCCTGGCAAAGGCTGGGATAACGCTAGGTAGAAGAAGATTTAGGTATACAACTGTAGCCATACATTAAAAATCAGTGCAATCCGTAGTAATATCCATAAGTACCTAGGGTAAAATCACCAATAGATGAACAGTTAAGCAACTTTCCCAACTTTGAATTTTTTTTTCTATATGATGTAACTCATATTCATCAATTTTTATTTTTTTATATGATTCCGCATTTAATTGAGTTTAGAATAAGTTATTTTCATGCCTCGTATTAAACTTCAATAATTTTATAAAAATGATTATATTAAAAAAGGAGTCAAATTCCCCAGTAGTTGAACAAAGTGCCCTATCTCTGAACAATTTGACCCCAATAGATGAACCAGCATAATTGCAATATAGCGAGACCAATATATGAACGGCAAGACTCCAATAGATGAATAGAGCATAGTAAAAACGTTAGTTTCTTAGATACATTAATTGTATTTAACCTAAAAAACCTTCTTTTGATGAAATGTAAACACGGTGTACAATGTGTATCAATCTGATCTCCAAGTTTAACTTTTCCCAAATTCAACCATTCAATTAAATCAGTTGGTTCATGTTTTGGACACCGCATCAACGAAATGAACGAACTAAATTGATTCGAATTCATTTATTGGAATCCAACCCAAAAGATGAACCAGTAAATTTTCCTAGTTCACGTTTTGGACAGCGATTCTTAAGTTGAACAATCCCGTTTCCATACAAAAATAAATTACTTTAAAACGTGATACATGAAAAAAGAGTCGTTCATCTTTTGGTCTAAAAATCAACTATAAAAGAGATTGTAATTTTATATATAAATATTACATCTAGCTATTTTATTATAATTTACACAAGCATTTGAAAATACGAGCCTTTGCCCAAAAGTTGACCGTCGTTCATCTTTTGGCCCGAACACACAATATTGGAACCATAACTTGACCAGCAAATATCTCATAAAATAAATTTAAAAAAAATATTCTTTATAAAATACACAATAGAGATATTAGTCTAAAATCTATACTGAAGTGAATCAAGGAAATAAAAGCCATATTCAATTTTTTACGTAATTGAAAGCTTAAATTTTTTATGGCTATTCTTAATAAGGATCCCATGTAAAACGCGATTTTGGCGTGAAGCGCAAATTCGACGACCGCTCACTGCCTCGTGCGTGGCTTAATTGTCTGGGAAATCGCATGGGAGACGCGATATAGTGCTGCTGCGTGTGAGAAAAATAAAACGGGCGTGTAAAATTATTCCTAATTTAATTATTTGCATTTTTAGACCTATCAGTCAACTTCTGGGTGGCAGTCATCTATTGGTGCTTTTACCCTACTTCAGTTACTAGATTATGGCACAGAATAACTACTTAATTATACCTACGTCGATCTACGTCTGAAATATGGGTACAAATATAATAATATACGCATAGTGCTAAAAATATAGTAATACATGCATATTTTTTGGCGTTTCATTTGTATTGTACAGTTGGGTTCAAAATTGCATGGACAGTTTATGAATGAATTCATTCACTGTACATTTCATTGCAGAATGCAATGGCATCTTTGGCTAGGCCTGCGGGAGTAGGAGGGTGGTAATTCAAGATGTCAATCGCTAACGCGTCAATCGTGAATCGTGAACGAAGGACTGCCTTTGTCGCAGTAATATAGGAAAGAGTGGCATAGAGAGAAAACTACGATACGCTACTCCGCGTTAGCGATTTGCAACTTGGCTACGTATGCAGGGGTGATTAGGTTACGGTAGTTAAGCCTACCGTGCAGGTGCGGATCCAGGGAGGGGGCAATAGGGAGACTTGCCCCCCCCCTTGGACTTAGGTATGCCTAGGTGTCGTTTTAAGTATAAAAAATTATCATATCATAGGGCAATGTGTGCCCTCCCTCAACGAAGTCCTGGGTGCTTAGCCAAGTTGCCAATCGCTAACGCTTAATCGTCAATCGTAAGCGAAAGGCAGCTAACTGTCTTTGTCGGACTAATAAGAAAGAGTGATAGAGAGGGAAAACTACGATACGCTACTAAGCGCTAGCGATTGGCGTCTTGGCTAAGCGTCGGATTCGCGCCTGCTACCGTGAACTTCAAATCGTAAATTTCGATCATCCGTCGCTTTCACTCCAACGAAGGCGCGCCATTAGAGTGACGGGGGCAGCTTCTTCTTCTTTACGAGTTTCGATATGTGTGGTAGGTATACTCAACAAATCGGAATGACAAGTATAGTAAGAGATTTCTTACAATGTACCTATAGCGTTAGGGTTCCAATTGGCTGACGGTACGGTCAAGGCAAAATAAGGTGTATACGTATAAAAATGTATTTAAGTATCTATCTATTATATGTCGAGGCAGGGTTGGGTGGTCAAACCCGATAAATTAAGAAAACCGATTTTTAAAATACGAACTGTATGACATTGACGTGAGGTTGTTATTTCAATGAAAAAATATCTTGACTTATCGGGTTTGACCCAACCCTCGCTATATCGTCGCTTAGTAACCACATCACAAGCCTTAATTGAGCTTACCGTGGGACTAGGTCGATTTGTGTAAGATGTCCCAAGATATTTATTTATTTTCAGAATGCTCAAAAATATGCTCCTGTGCACTTTAATCTCGGCAATAAGATTCAAATCAAATCAAAGCATTTATTGCACATATATTACATTTTACATGTATATGTGGACCCTACAAGGGCACAGCAATCTTATAATTAATTATAATTGTTGGACATATATTTATAATATTCAACATTTATAATTATCTATGCAGACAAAATGAGATCACTTAAGAAATTCGAAATCGAAGAACGTCGTAACACATATATTTATAAGAGGATTCTGTCGATAGGTACCTACGTATTTTTGGACTTGACTCTACGATTATTAGGCGGCCCTTTTATTTGCCAGTGTGGTATAAAATGAAATTTTATAATGTTAATGCTCAGGGGTAAAATAAAACAATCCTTTTATGTGCAAATATATATTTATGTTTAAATGTAATAAAAGATAAGTCAACATGTAGGTACAGGTAGGTAACTCTTAACTGAGCGGTATTTCCAGACACAGTTTCATTATAATTAATTATTATAGATATATTTATTAATGAACAGCTTTAAATATATTTTAAATGTACTTAATTCTTACTTTAAAGTAGTTTAAACAACTGTATACAAATTATACATATAAGTAGGTATATCATTATTCCAAACGGAATTATTCTGCCGTAACCTAAAGAACGCAGTACGTAAGTAGTTCCTATATGGGAGATGCGTCCTTTTTAGTTAGTACGGCGGTATACGTTAGTACCTAAGTGAAATAGTACATGACGACCCAAGTGCGAAAAACATGAAATTGGAAACGAGCGGCGATGTTTTAAATCGACACGAGTTACGAATTTCCTTTTTTTACGTGTCTCGTACGACGTTTTTAGTACAAATGGCCCTCCAAAGTTTTGGACTTGTTAGGCTTTTTAGGCTCTAGTGCGAGAAGTGGGTCATTTTACGTCAGGTCCAAAACTTCGGGGCCATTTGTACTAAAAACGTCGTACGAGACACGTGCAAAAAGGAAATTCGTAACTCGTGTCGATTTAAAACATCGCCACTCGTTTCGAATTTCATGTTTTTCGCACTAGTGTCGTAATGTACTATTACGGTTCAACATTACTTGCTAACTCATGGTACGGCTTCTGTGCCGCCGACGTGTTATTAACGCGGACTAACTTTCTATCTGGCTCGCTCGCACTAACATGCGAGTACGAGCGGAATGGATAGAAGCAGTGTGCTTACCATCATACTGGTCCGTCGTATAAAGGTGGATTTACACCAAACGAGCGAATGCTCATTCTAACCCCACTCTACGAAATTCGTTCGCTACACTAAACGTAATTCGTCGAAATTCGTTGATTACGTAGAGTGAGGGATAGAATGAGCGTTCGCTCGTTTGATAGATAGATAGATAAAAGCTTTATTCAAACCACAACGTACATTCGCAGTGATACAAACACAAAAAAGGAAAACAAAAACTAAACAAAATAAATACATCACATTGAAACTTATGAATTAAGTTAACCTATAGTTTATTTGCGCAAGAGTCATGTGTCGTGGTATAGAATTGGCGCTGACTCAGCATACGTGTTGTAGACTCGAGAGTCCACAGCGCTGATCTTCCGTCAGAACCGTTTGGTGTAAACCCACCAACCCACCTTCAGACGCCGTTGGAATCGGTGGAGCTACGTCATCGAAACAGCGGCCCTAACGCGAACTACGAAATCCGCAAATTACAGGGATTTTTCTTTGTCAGTCTAATGGCGCCTTCTCCGAAATTTACGAATTTTGGTGTTCGCGGTAGTAGGCCAGGCCTACTCCGTGATCTTCAAGCCTAAACTGCTGCCGTGACGAAGCGACTTCTCGTGTCAGAAACTGAAGCTCGCTTCGGGTCTGAACTATTAAATGATAATGATGTAGGTATGTGTATCTACCTCCCAGGGTCATATCTCCAAATTCCAAGCATTTTTAGGTTTTAAGTTAAATCGAATTAATTAAAAACATGTATTAGTTTACACAACTACCTATAGACATACGTGAATTATTTACATAATGTTATTTGAGATTTAAGGTAACATGGCTAACATAAACGGGATATTTACTTATCATGTAAATTTGGGTTATTGAGCACCCGATTTTTATTAAATACCCCGTTTTAAGTCATTTGAATAACACTGTTATTTGTTAAACAGGTCACAATATTTTAGGTAGGATTATTTAAATGCGTTAATAATTGTTTTGACCAGATTCGATAGCGTAAAAAAAATAATTGTAATGTTACAATTAAGGATAACTTAAAAATTAAATACCTTTTGATTAATTGCACTGATGAATATCTGGTTTCATTTATGGCCAGTATAAAGAATACACACTGTATACAAATACAATTATTTCTATCCAAGTATAATCTGAAAATTGTATTTGTATTAGATTCTACATTAAGCCTGATTTTATTACTAAATAAAGGCCACATAAAGTAATACAGACTGTACTAAAATTCATAGCGGTGATCCATTTAAGGGCACATTCAAAATAGGGAGAATTCGATTCCAAGATAGGTATAGTTTCTGATTCTGTATGGGATTTTGGGCTATTAAGACGACCATAATAGTACATTACGACACAAGTGCGAGAAACATGAAATTCGAAACGAGTGGCGATGTTTTAAAACACGACCGATAGGGAGTTACGAATTTCGTTTTTGCACGTGTCTCGTACGACGTTTTTTAGTGCAGATGGTCCTCCGAAGTTTTGGACCTGACGTAAAATGACACACTTCTCGCACTAGAGCCTAAAAAAGGCACCATCTGTACTAAAAAATATTTTTCCCCATACAAGCTCGGAAACACCTACTTCCCTCACTAATTTCAGTGAGGAAAGTTGCATTTTAATCACTTGTGAAGGAAGTAAATTGACAGATGAACCGTGAAACGTTCAAAACCATGGAACGTCAAACACTGGTATGGCTATGATTCGCTGATTATTTTTTGAGGGACACCATGAAAATTTTATCATACACCAGATTATTTCATTTATTCAAGATAATAAATTAGATTTTTAGTATTTCATAAAAACCTATCGCAAAATCTTATCATACCTATTGGACAAAAACCAGTATACTTTTACATTCAGAACGCAACCTGCTATCACTGACGTCTTGTACGTCAATGTTGCCAACTTATAAAAAAATACTCGAATGTACAGTTTTATAAGGAAAGTTTCCTATGTAATATCTTACCAAAAAGTAGTCAATTTAAGTTTACCTCACACATTTTTAAAATGATTGATGTTTTAGCTGCCGGATACAGATTTTATACTTAAACATCATAGACATTTTGACAATTTAATGAATTTAGGTAGATTTTATTGTAATTATTAAAAAAAATCTAGTCACATAGACCTAGTCATTTACCAAATTAAGAGTTCTGCCTATTTTTTGGCATATTCTGGACTTAAGTCTAGCACATTTTTAAATACTCTAAGTTACTTAATAAAGACTGATCTGTTGTATTGATATTTTTTTTACACGTTCGTTGCTGCTTTCTCGCTTTAGTGTGGGGAAAAATGTTGTGTTACACATGGGAGCAAAGTTTGTTTAATTATCGTGCCTTGAATATTGGCACGATGATTAAACAACCACTTTCCTCCCTTGTACAACAAATAACTATTTCATAACAAGTGCGTCAAAAAGAGAAATTACCGCGCGCGAAGCGTGCGCAAAGTTCTCAATGGCGCACTAGTTAGGAAAAATATTGTCTTCTACTTCCTAATCAGACACCTATCTAGTGAATATTATAATTAGAAACTGTATTGGGTCCAAAAACTGTAGTTTTATCCCAATTAAAATACGATGTCGAAATAGGTTTCGAACGGATCTTCCCTATTTTTATTACACTCTGTATAATAATTGGTGGTAAGAATATAATAGCAGTGTTTTACCCTACAATAAAACACATATTAAGCGAAACACCTTATTCGAAACCTACATTAATATTTGAGAGAGGCAATCTTGTTTACTATGACGTGACGGTTGCTGATTTGACTATACTCTACTCTTTTTACCCCCTCTATCAGTTTCCCGTTTGTGCCACCAGGGTAGGGATGGCCGCTCCCTCGTCATTGGTTCTCAAATTTAATGTTTTATTTACACGTTTTGCAATGTCCCACCAAAACAGTGATATAATAGATAGATAGATACGATAGTGACGGTAGTGACAGTCACCAAAACTTACACAAAGGTGAAGTGAAGTGAAAGTGCTAAGATTTGTAGTGAGTTAGTGAAAAGTAACTGTGAGAGTGGAACATTGCATTTTAACCGCCAGGCAGGATTATAAAGTGTAGGTTTCGAATAAGGTGTTTCGCTTAATATGTGTTTTATTGTAGGGTAAAACACTGCTATTAAGCTTCTGCTCCGTTATTCGAAACCTACATTAATATTTGAGACCTGTCTGTTATCGCCTGGTGGCAAGACACCAATGTGAATCATGTGAAAACAATTAGGTAACTGGTAAAGTTACAGTCACATTCGTGTGTGATAAGAATAAAAATGTTCTTTTATATTATGATATATGGATTAAAACACATAATATACAATAATACTGTTTATTGAAAAACAACTTTAGCATACAATAATACTGAAAAACAAGTTTATTTCAACTTAATCTAGGCTTGTATTAAACCTGAATACATTGTTACATATGTAATTATGTATCTACAACAGACCAAACTCAATTGTAATAATTAACTGGTGGTAAGTCAAATGTAACATTGGATTTTTCAATTATGTTGTATTGTAATTTATTATAAATAAATCAATTAAAAATGTATCTATTTTTATTGATTAGGTACCCTTTGCTCCTAATCTATAAGATCTTCTTACAATTATTTTTCAAATTGAATAATCAACGGGAGTAAAACATTCAGTTACAGCTAAGACGGGTGCCGATTGTCGAATTTCTCAACAGCAAACGTTAGAAAAAGTGTTCTGTGAGCGTCAGTTATCGCGAGCTAAGATTTCATCCAACGGAAGGATTTGTACCAAATTTTTCGAAGCTACTGCAGGATGCACTAGCTACCCGGAGTAGCTTGGATCGACGCCCGCGTCATTGTCAGACTTACAAATGTCACCATACCAAATAATATAGGGTCCAAGTCCATATATTTTAAGTTTTGAGTTAAATGCAAACAAATAACCGTTTTTAATTCAATAAATTAATAGGGTTTCCTGATTTTGAGTTAAATTCTAGCCTGACTGTATTTAATTCATAATTCATTTATTGTATATAATCATGTGTTACACAAGGTCTTATTGTATAATAATAGTTCACATGAACCCTGTTTGGGTATTGGTAATTTTACACATTTAACTAAAACTATACATAACTAAAATTAGATTCTTGCAACGTGCTCTTTTAATGTACTTATCAGAACGTAGTAAATTAGGTATTAACATTTACAATAACGTTAATAATTTAAGAGGCACAATCAGTTTTTGACCCAGAAATTGGCCAAAATATTATTGATGTATAAGATACAATACAATCGTTTTTATTAACAGATAGTAAATTAAGGTCATATACCCTATGACTTGAACAAACAACAAGGAGATAGAGGCAGGTTTTGAACATTCCTAAAAGCTATTTTCATTGATGCGTACATACCACCTTTTTTAAGCAATTCTACTAAGGTACCGGTATCCCGTATAGGTACGTCTTTACGTTGTTTACTTTTGAAGTTTCATTGGAAATAGCCTTTCATGAATATTTTACAAGCGTATGTGACGCTAGGTTGACCTGCAAATTAGGGTCTGTTAAGGTAGCAATCGCAGATTTGTACACTTATATGGTCGAATAGGACAAGCTTACTTTTTGATGCAGGTCAATTATTTATCAAGCAAAATCGGCTGCTGAGGGTGTATTCACATTAACGACCACGAGCGACCACACGACCATAAGCATCACTTATACTAAGGGTGTTTATAAGTTTTTAACGATGATTTTCGCCAGCTAGAAGTAATAAATTCTTTTGTAGTTGGGACCAATTTTCTATGCTTTCTGTCCATCCCCACATTTTCCTGCTTCTAGCATCAACTCCTGAGCCTGGGACGGGGGATGACCTGAGGCTGTGTCTATCAGGGCCTGATCTAGACTAAGTATTGTGAATGGTGGGGCAAGGGCTCGATTTTTGAGATCAGCTCTCCAAAAAACTATCGGCCACAGGGGGGCTACGATCAGGTAAATTCCTAGAGCTGTATTCATTGCGTGTGCTAATACTTGAGGTATTAGGAATGGTGGTGGGAATATCCAGGCTAGCTGGTAACGCCACGTTCGACTGAGTGCATTGTGAAACTGGGCTTGACGATCTGCCGCGTTCAATGATACATACGCCTTCATACGCCTTTGCCGACACGAGGTGTACCTCCGGCGTGTCCCATTTCGAGAATATTTTCACTGTTATTATGGGTAGGAGAAGGAGATTTCACTCTGAAACTTACAGGCAGGCGAGACAGGCGGTCTGCTTCGCAATCGAACTTACCGGGGAGATAGTGAATTAGTAAATTAATGTTGTACTGGTCTACTAGATGAAACACCTTGTAACATAGATTCATTAGGGAGGATGACAAAGTTCTCCCTTCGTTCCTCAGGAAGGCAACTACAGACTTGTCGTCGCTTTGTATTATCATGGAAGAGTTTGTTAGGTAATGGCAACAACATTTTAGGGCATTTAGGATCGCTAGCATTTCTCTTTGATTTGAATGGAGACTTGACTCTTCTTGTCCTATCTTCTTATTGCCCCCATCATTTTATATTTTCATTGTTTATCCACAATGATAGTTCGAGCAGCGCTTCCATTAGTATATATAGGGAACCGACAATATATGGACTGGTGAAGGGAACTCGCACCAAATGCTAACAGGGCTCTGTGATTGAAACGTCCACGGAGTACTGGAAAGCGGACAAAGTTTCGGGAGCCCACAATGCTTTTGACTTTCGTTTGTACAACCGGTTTTTTGCTTAAAAAACGGCATTTATTTTCAGGGCCAAGCATTTCTTTAATGGGAAGTACTTTTTATTGGCATGAGGATACCAACAATTTTCCAGGTATTCTATGGCCCTCCGAGGGGTAAGGATAGACTTAACATGATTGACCTGCCAGCCCAAATGTTCTAGAATTTGCACCGTTTTTAAGGCTTTTCGTGATAAAGGCAGAAGTTCTGATTTGCTAGGAGAAAAAAGTCTAAATTAACTAAAACTCGAAAGATCTGGGCAACCCAATTGGTCAGAAATGACCTTAAGGCAAGCAGGTCCTCTGCAGCTGTTGAAAATCCGCCTTTGAAACAAATTCAGACTCGCTGGCTGCAACAGGCAGATGGAAATAGGCGTTTGACAGATCTATTTTTAATAGCAAATCTGAGGGCTGAACTGAATGAACCCTGAAATTCGGTGAATTTTTCACCAACTCGAACTTTACGATCGGTAAGTATAGAATTAAGATTTGAATATTGGACGTTAAGATCAGTCGCTTTTTGGGATTAGGAACATCGGCGTGGCGTGACAAAAACTAGGAGTGTAATATATATAGCACGCCCGTCTCAATAATTCTTTGAATTGTTTCCTGCATTTGGCAATGCTAACGGGGGCCTTAGGATGATTCTCATCTTTCCAAAAAAAAAAAAAAAATAATAATAATAAATAAATAAAAACTGACCCGCTCGAAAACTGTTGCAGTCAGAATGTCCTCTTTTGATTAAAGTCCCTGCGTGGGAAGTTTTGACCTAGTCGGGTAATGTTTTTATAGGCATTGGGGCCTTGGGGTCTCGGGACCAGGCTACGCTGGCGAGGCTTTCCTTGACCGTGGCTATTTGCAATTATTCTGGATGGGCGAAAGGGATCGCGCCAGCCCATTGGTAAAAAGTTATAATTGCCTTGCGCAGGCAATTTTAAGAAAAGTCGAGGTATATTCATAAAGCAGCTTGACTCGTCATAATACCCTGTGTGGGCCCTTTTTGAGCATTACTACCCAGATCAGCACTTGCTTGCACCGCAGGCTTATTTTGGGTTGGCGTTCAGACTAGCGACAAAGTTTTTGTAAGAAAGGTCAAGGCATATTCATGAAGCAGTTACACTGGTCATAAATGCCCTGCGTGGGCCCTTTTTAGGAATAACTACACAGATTAGCACATGCTTGCGCAGCAGGCTTATTTTGGTTTGGCGGTGAGTCCGGCCAAGTCTAGTCATATTCATAAAGCAGTTAGATTGGTCATAAATACCCTGTGTTGGCCCTTTTTCGAGCATTACTACATAGATTAGCACTTGCTTGCGCAGCAGGCTTATTTTGGGTTGGCGGTCAGACCGGCCAAAAAGTATTTGTAATAAAGGTCTAGGTGTATTCATAAAGCAGTTAGACTAGTCATAAAATGACCTGCATAGGCCCTTTTGTGAGCATTAATACACATTAGCACTTGCTTGCGCAGCAGGCTTATTTTGGGTTGGCGGTCAGACCGGCCAAAATTTTTGTTAGAAAGGTCTAAGCATATTCATAAAGCAGTTAGACTGGTTATAAATGCCCTGCGTGGGCCTTTTTTGAGCATCACGACATAGGTTAGCACTTGCTTGCGCAGCAGGCCTATTTTGGGTTGGCGGTCAGACCGGAGTTTAGGAAATTTCACCGTGTTTTCCAATAAAAGTTATGTGAGCTGCTCGGGGTATCTTTCTTATGGACTCTTTGACACTTAGGCAGCGGGG